>JBBPBS010000753.1:1249253-1261850 GCA_037974835.1 Cicer judaicum
GCACTGAATATATAATTTATCAATTTTTATTATATATCAATCTATCTTAGAAATAAATTGTCAATTAAATTTTATTATCTCAAATATATATTTTTTAATAATTATAATTATAAATAAATTAATTATTAATAAATTAATTCATAAAATATTTAAATTTTATAAAAAAAATTAATTAATATTATGATAATATTATGTGAGATCAATATAAATGAATTCATAGTCAATTAACCTACCACATCATAACGAATAACAATAAAAATTTAAATATAAAATATTTTAACTAATAATTTATAATTTTAAATATTTATTTATTAATTTACAAAATTTAATAATTAATTTAATCAATATTTACATTATCAAAAATGAATTTACTTATTTATTATATTCATGCATGTTCCCAACTAAAGTATCACAAGTGCATTGTTAAGCGTCAAGTATCCTCCGTTACGGGTTTCGCCAATGTGTATTATGTGAAATAACACACCTCATCAAAATCGAAAAGGTCTACCATAACCACATGCTCGGAAAGTAAAAACTAGTTGATGGTGGCGTCACACAAACACCACACGCTTCCAGGCTATCAAACCAACAAAAAAAGAAAAAATTGTTTACATCAATAGTCACTTTCTATTTTCAAGTGGTATAACATTATTTTTCGTCAACACTTCTAACATACATTCAAAAATTAATATATTTGTTACATCAATATCTACACTAAACAATTAATATATTTGTTACATCACTATTAATATTAAATGATATATTTTTATGTATACTAATAATTAAATGATATATTTTGAAGTATCAAAATTCTTAATTTAATTAATTTTAATAAATATTATATAATACATATGTAAATAAATTTTAAAAAAATTATAATATCCACACACTATTTTTAATGGCAGGTAGAGCTTGTCTTTTTCGTTATATATTATGAGATTCATTGATGCAATAATAATTAAAAAAAGAAAACTGATTTGAATGACAGCCGTTGACTGGTCAGTTTGGTGTAGCGCCAAATGGATTCATGTGGAGTTCTCACTTTCTTCCACATTGACTTTTAATTATGTATCAAAATATCCATAACAGTATTTATTTCACTCTGTTTTAAAAAAGTTCCAATGGTTCGTACTATAGTTTTCTTATGTAACTTTGTAAAAAAATTTAACTATGTATGTACAAAGATACCCGCGAAACTTATAGGCTATAGAGATATATAGATGGAATTGTTGAAAAATAAATAAATAATTTTTTTAAATAATAACTAAAACAAAAAAAATTACATTTTAAAAAACTATGTTTTTTATAGACTAAATATATTTAAGCCTTATAAAATTAGGATTTTTTAGTAACAAATTTTGAGTTTAGTAGGAGCAACTAAACTTTTATAATAATTACATCCGATGTATCGAATATATGGAAAAAAAGGAGCTTATACTTGTTGACCCCACTAATTTGTTGGTATTATTTTTTGTCTTATACTTAATTGCATTTTGCGGGGCCAACACTTAAACGTAATAAAGGAGAAAAGGCCAAAACAGGAAAGATCATAAAACACTTCTCGAACACGTTTTTACATTCTCCCTTTTCTTTTTTGGTAGTTTTTATCAAACAACTGTATTATCATTTTTATTTTACCTTTTTTTTCTCCTTTTCCTCTCACCTTTTTTTCTTTCCAAAACAAAACAAAGCCCGGCGAATGCTCTTCACATGATTTTATTTATTTACAATGTTACACTTAGTTATCAGTCACATATATATATATATATACGTGGACATGGAATGTTTATAGAAAAAAATCAGCACGCTTTTTAATAAATGTAACTGGAATGCTTCTAAGTACATGGAATGTTTCCAAGTACTTTCATTGAGGATGTAATTTCTTTTTTATACTTCAAAGTAATTTTGTTGGGTAGAATATCGTACATTTATTCATATATTCTTTTTATATTTAATCATTTTAAATATTTAAATTATTGATAAAAAATTAAATAATATTAATATTTAAAAATGATTATATAAAGGATTATATAAATTTATATAATTAATTAGTTAATATAATTAATAAATCAATTTAATTAACTAATCAACTGCAATATATAATATTAAATAATATTTAAATTCTAAATTAATTTTGTTTTTGGAACTGATATCCAACAACATTTCAAAATATCAAAGAGTTTACCAATTTTTTTTTACCATTTTTGTTTTTCAAAACTGAACCATTTAAACTATCTTTTTATATATATATATATATATATAAACCAATGAAATGGTGCTTTGTTTTTTCTTACCTCATGCGGTTTGACCCTTTCCTTTTAACAAAAGAAATAAATAGAATTAACTAATATACCCATTTTTCCACTAAAAAAAATCTAATATACCCATTTAATTAATAGGATACAGCTTATAGACAGATTACCCACGGCTGCCATCAAATTCGACAAATTAGAGAACACATAAAAAGAATATATAATAATTAATTAATTACTAATTAATGACTCGAAATAATCCCCACCTTTTTCCTTCTAAAAAAAAAAATATAACAATAACCAGAGAAAAAAATGTCAATTTAATTTTGGAGAACCAAAAAAGTTGAATAAATGCCAATAACGGTTCGTTTATTAATAATCTAATAATTTAGATTCAGTAAAGTCACTTGCTATTTCTGTTCCTGCGATTCTCATTTATTGTTCTATTCTCTTCTTCTACCATACAAAGTAGATGAGAAATTAGAAGAAGAACAATGGAGGGTTCAGCACTATGGCAAGGTTCGGTTCTTGCTGGAATACTCTTTTGGCTTTTCTCATCTTCATACCTCAATCTTACTCTAAAGCTTAGATCTTTCCTTCAACCTTTCGTTACTCACTATGTTGAAACCGGAACCCCAATTCTCCTTCAGATCCAGGTAACAAAAAACAAAGTTTCAATTGAGGGACATAAAAAAAAAAAAGAACCCCAGATTTTGATTCTCTTAAATTTCTTAGCTTTTCAATGTTTTTGTTGTGAATGTTGATTTTTTATTTTTATTTTTTTTTGTTGATGCAGAGTTACAGGGCTGGATTTCTTGATGCTCTTTTCTCTGGGTTGTCTTGTGTTGTTTCTGTGCCCTTTTACACTGCTTTTCTCCCTTTGCTTTTCTGGGTACGTATGCGTGTATGATATCAGATAAAATTTTGTTTATTAAAAAAAAAAAAGATAAATTTTTGTTTTAAAAAACTGTAATTTATTGGATTTTTGGGTTCTGTGTAGAGTGGCCACGGCCAATTGGCTAGGCAAATGACGTTGTTGATGGCGTTTTGTGATTATATAGGGAACTGCATAAAGGTATGTATCATGTACTACGTGTTTATATATTCATTTAATTAAAATTGGATTTAGTCCTTTTGTATAGTTACATCATTACATGTTGTGTTTAATGTTTGTGTACTTGTGGTGTTTGTTTATATGTCACACTATAGGATGTGGTTTCAGCACCAAGACCAGCTTCTCCACCTGTGAGGAGAGTGACTGCTACAAAAGACGAGGAAGAGAATGCTTTAGAATATGGACTTCCTTCTTCTCACACACTCAACACAGTTTGTTTATCTGGGTATTTTTTTTATTATTTGATTTTTTTTCTTTAAGTCATCATGCTTGGTGTGTGACTAAGGGTTTGTTTGGGAGTTAGGAGTGAAGGGGAGGGAATGGATCTCCACTTTATTTTTTCAGTTCTCCCATATAGGAGGGTTTTAGTTTTATGGAGAAAAAATAAACCCCCCATATGAGATGTAGGGCTATCATCCCTTCATCCTTCCTTGCCCCTAAAGCCCTTGTTCCATTTCCCTCCTAACTCCCAAACAAAGCCTACAAGTCAGATTGGATAAACTTCCCAGATAAATCTAATCACAGCCCACTGTATAAGTCGAAATTGGCTTCTGTGTCATACTTTTTTGAAAAGTTATCTTATTTAACTTCATAGACATCTATGAGTTCATAAAACTTTTCCAGAAGTGAAGAACTGCAAATTTATTTCAATTGAAAAGCTTCCATGGACCTATGCCTAGGCATATTGTTTTGTTAGAGTTTAGAGTGAGGGAGTTGTGTCTTGTGCTGTGTTCTTAAGGCTGCTTGCTTGTGGTGGATTGGCCGTTGAGATGTTAGTTATGCACTGTGACCAAAGAATTGAGAAAGGTGGCATGCATGCCTCACAATTCAAGTCGCATGGTTTAACTTCATCTTTCTTTACCTATTTTCTTGGCCAACTAAGGAGAATAGAAAATAACCAAATAAGTAAAAACATGGTAATATATTTGCAATAATATATTTCATCTTTCTTCTAATGGCACCTTAAAATGATTAGAATTACAGTTTTTTTAAGTCAGATTATCTTATGAGAAAGATGAAACACTTGTTTTCAATTCTGTGTTTGTCATTAATGGATGTTTTCCGTTGGAATGGGTGTTTATCAGCTACCTTTTGCACTATGTCCTGACTCATGCTCAAATTCAAGGTGCCTATATTAACTATTTTGGAGTTTCCCTTGCTTGTTTGTTCGTGGCCCTCGTTGGTTTGGGTAGGTTTTTTTATTTTTTATTTTATTTCTAATCTACTAGTGAGTTCCATTTTTTGGCCTATTATTGTACAGCAGAACAATGAAAATTATTTGTTATTTTTTGTAGGAAGAATTTATCTTGGTATGCATAGTTTGATTGATGTTGCTGCTGGCCTTTTTCTTGGACTCGGAATCCTTGGATTGTGGCTTACAGTTCATGAATACATTGACAGTTTTGTGGTCTCAGGACAAAATGGTATTCTTCTAATTCAGCATCTTTTCTATACGAAATTACTTATTTTTTGAAAGTTTTTTCTTCTTGATAAGATTTTTTCCTTGTATTCTAGCTTATGTTAATCTGTTTTTGTTGCAGTTACAACCTTTTGGGCTGCTTTGAGCTTCATCCTGCTTTTTGCTTATCCAACTCCTGAACTTCCAACTCCAAGTTTTGAGTTTCACACTGCTTTCAATGGAGTTGCATTGGGAATCGTAAGTAGTTTCTTATCCTTTAATGTCATCTACATGTATTTCATCTTTCTTCTTTTATTATGAATGAATATACTCTATTTTATATAATCTCTTCTTTGTTCATCTAAGACTACTTCAATGAATTATCATTGACTAGCTATAGACCACTTTAAGTGCATGGTTATTCACTTTTGAAAGAGCCAAAAGTGATTTTGAAATCTTAAAATTGATTTTCGTATATTTGAGATTTGTTTGTTATAATTGGTTTTGTGTCCAAAATTGATTTTGAAGTTATGATTTGTAGTATTTGCCTGCAAACACGATGTTTACACTCATACATATTGTTCAACTCACTTTTAAGTGAACCTTATGCAAACATAAATCATTTTACCTCTAACTCACTTTTAAATAAAATCAATTTAATCAAAATAAATTTTCACTAAAATAAAACCAAACACACGAATTGGCTGCATCAGACTTTAAATTCTGAATGTTTCTAGGGCTTAGGCTGTATCTGACTAGTTTCAAAAAGTGAAGTTTGATGTGAATGTGCTGAATGTAAACGCATACATTGGTGCACAACTGTAAAGTGCACACAAAAAATCCCTTGACAGTCCCCAAAGGCGTAGCCCAGTGATATGAGTTAGGACACCGGAGAAGTTTTGTGCAAGAGGTACAGAGTTCGATTGTTGCAACTAACATTTTCCCTCTTCGTCCCAAACTAACGAATAACTTTTGCCTATCCATAAAAATAAAAACAATCCCCTGGCATTCCACTTGTTGCTTGAGTTTGCAAAATGGTAAGAAGTGGACATAATTTCATTCAATCACTCGTCCTCTGAATTATGGAATTAACATGTTATGGAGGTGCATCCACCTGAATTGGTCTCGGGTCGGGTTGTTTGGCGAATAACACCCAATCACTAGCATCTTGAATAGTAGTATCTTATGTAAAGCATTCAGATTTTGTGGAAATCAAAGTTAAATATACATTATTTATTAATTAATAATTTATTACTGCGATAGAAACAACTTTTTAAACATGATAGAGTATTTTGTCCAGGGTTGAGCAGAATCTTGATCACCCCCAAATATTAAGCATAGGCAAATTATATTTATGTTTAAGACGACGGAACATCCAATCTTATTTATTTCCTCAACATTTTTTTTAACTTGCAAATTAGATTAATATTTAAGACCGCAAAACATTCAAATTTACAAATTTCCTTTACATTTTTGTAACTCATACCGGTATGTATTAATCTAAGTGCTCATGTTCTTCAGGTGACTGGGGTACAACAAACATACCATCAATTTCACCATGACAATGTTCACCGATTGTTCACTTCAGAACTGACAATACCTGAATTCATGGGAAGAATGCTTTTGGGAATACCTACGATTCTAATTGTAAAATTCTGCAGCAAGACTCTTGCGAAATGGACTATTCCTGTGGTTGCAAACACTTTGGGCATCCCAATAAAATCAACAAGCTATCTCCCCACATTGAATGGAGCTATGACAGGAGAAAAATCAAAGGCTTTTGACGTTGATACTGGAATTAGATTTCTTCAATATGCAGGTCTTGCATGGTCTGTAGTTGACCTTGTGCCATCTCTTTTTTCATACATGAACCTTTGACGTTCAGATATACATATATTTTATCAAAATTTTGTACAGTAGGTCATCATATTGTATCATGTAAGAACCATAGATCATTTACTCTGAGAAATCAGTGAAGGGTCATATTGCTCTCAGTAGGTTTAACATAATACATTGAAAATGTTTCTTCAATCTTCAGGCATACCCAAAACAAATAATCGAGAAAAAGATTTTGCTTCCACAATTGGTATTCGATTAGCCATTGATTTTTATTTGAAGTTTTGTAATCTTTATCAAATGATATTTCCAATTCAACCAATATCGATACATTTGTTTCAAGGTGTATTATCATGTCCAACATTAAAACCTATTTATGAAAATATCATACATTAGTAACTAAAGACGTGTCAACAAATCGAATCACTATTATCATGCAACTTTTACTAAAAATTGAGCGAACATCAAAAGCATCCACGAGTTAATTGATCCAGTCATAGTACCTAAAACATGAAAATTATAAAAGAAAATAAAAATGACAGGGAAAACATACAAAAAATATCCACATTTTGCTGGAATAATACATCCTCGTATAGTCATTATCTTGACGACTTCTCCAAACAGGGTGTCCAGCAAATTCTTGAGTGTAACAGATGGGTTGAATATAACCTGCCCGTCATACATCAAAGGAGCCTTTGGACAACCACAAAAGCATGGGAAGTGTATATGCCTACAGCAATCTCACCAATGAGGATGCACAACTACCTCAAATTAGACCGGAAATAGAGTAACCACGATATACCAGTATGACATTCAGCAGCAGCTAAATTACAGGAAGTAGTCAGGCGTTCTTCGAGTGACATCAGGTTCTCCTCTCCTTGGAGCAGGGTCAAACTGCAAGAAATATTATAAATTTATGTGCAGACAATCCAAGGGATGGAACTAAACAATACAGTTACCAAAAAATGCACGCAAATTATGTTGGATGAAACAGACCTGGATAAATGTATGGCCCTTGCAATCATCAACTTCTAATATGGAAGCCATGTTCCCACATCGGT
Organism: Cicer judaicum; assembly: GCA_037974835.1. Lineage (NCBI taxonomy): Eukaryota > Viridiplantae > Streptophyta > Magnoliopsida > Fabales > Fabaceae > Cicer > Cicer judaicum. The sequence continues at coordinate 1,256,916 of JBBPBS010000753.1, forward strand.
AACAGTAGTTAGGAGCACTAAAAATGGTAACCACCTTTTGTTCCTGTTACAGCAAAACAATGTACATGTCTAAAACTTTAACCCTATAATTCTAAAGAGTGCGACTGAAAAAGATCATTCTATGAGAAGGAGAATTACATGAGCCCAGTTAAATCCATCCATAACTAGCTGGTGAGCTCTAGCAATCAATTTAAGGCTGTTCGTGTGATTGAATTGTTCAGATATGTCCTGAAAGAATGTGAATTGGAATTGAAATTATTCCTCATGCATAATAGATCTCTCGGTGCTTTAACACAAAAAAAATTCAATCATGAACAGAGTTGAGAGATTAAAGCTATGGCTTACCTGGCCAAAGGTATATCCAGCACCTCGAGGAGAAATCCCCCAGCCACATCTGTCATCTGGGTCAGACCACAGTAGATCACACATGGGCCCTTCATGAGGAACCTCTTGAACACGGTCAAAGTTTCTTATGTTATCAAGGGTCTCAATTGAAGGTGAGAGTCCACCATGCAAGCAAAATATTTCTGATTCAACCTGGAAGGGAGTATATTAAATTAGAAGCCAGTGATCAAGAGTTTGTAACAAAACTTAACAATATCTAATTTATTTATCATTTGAAACTGATGAAAGTTGTTCAATCAATCTTTATGATGTAAGATTGAATCAATCTAACATCATAAATTGAACTATAGTCATAACAGACACTCTTGTTTGGGAAACTGCTAAGACCTTAACAATAGAAATAACATGTAAGAGAAGTGTATACACAAGTACTTTGAACAGCTAAAACAAAAGCTAAATGTTTCAATTATTGAAAACAGAGAATACAATTTATTCCAAAAATTTCCTCCATCTTCCAAATTAAATGAACAAACAGAAAACACTTTCAGTAAAAAAAATATCGATACAAAGGGGTTGAAAAGTACTAACCAATGCGGTCAATGGAAAAAAATCAAAGAGGTCTGTAAAGATCTTCCAAACATTAGCGCTCCCATACCTGCAAATAAAAGTAAAAGCAACTACTATCATGGATGGTGAAAAAGAGAGCAAGAAATTAGATGGTTGATGTGCAAGAAGCCAAACCAATAAGCTAACATCTATATGATCAACTGAATCACAAACTCAAAGCTGAGCCTAGCCAGGATGCAATCCTCAGCTCAAAAGCTAAATGTCTGTACATTAGTTATTCTTAACACCGTTCCTTTTGAAAAGGATAAATAATCATTTCAACTTAAAACTACATGAAGTGAGTAGTTTGTGTAGGTGTGTTGTCCACAGTATGTACCACATCAAATCAAATATCCTTATTAATTTTGTTCTGTCACTACAAAATAAATAGTATTCCATATTTTTTTTTTTGTGACAAAAATAGGGCAGATTTACATATTATTTGCCTACGTTAGCTACAACACAGGACATTATATTAGTATGATATTTTATAACATACAACCCGATATCGTTACTAATGCAACCCGATGTCATACCACATATCTTTCAATATTAAAAACTGAAGAAATAACACAAGAATCACAATTCAGTGGTGCATCCCAGAATTCAGTTCAGTACGTAAAATAACAAAAACTAGGGAATAAATAACACAAGTTAAAACACTACAAGAGCATATTGCAGGGGAAAAAGGGAAATGATTTCCCTATATTTCACATTTAAAATGAAGTTTGTGAAACCAATAATACTATGAACAAATTTGTACATTAGTATTTAACAAAATGGACTTCAATTGGAAAAACTATGACATCATATGCCTACAAATATTTCATTACACAGAAACAGCTCATGTTTTGTTCCATAGGATCTCCAAAGTAAGGTGTTCAAAACTCACTTTCTTAGGCATTCATCGTAAAATCCATATACTTGAGTAATCTGCATAAAAGAAAAATATAAAGAAATGATAAGCTCAACAAATAATAAAAACCCATACAATTCCTCAAATCAAAGCCCACAATCTTTAGTAATAACAATCCCAATAAAAAGCATCCAAGAATAGCTAATTTTTAAGTTATTCAAGACTGAAAAGTTACTATAGAAGTTCAGAAATAAATGCCATTAAGAACCTCAGGAGACACGAGCAAGTTAAAAATTTGAGTGAAGAGTGAAAATATGAACCTGACGGCTTTCATGGTTTCCTCTAAGAATAGTAATTCGCTGAGGATACCGCACTTTCAGTGCAACGAGAAGCTGGATAGAATAACTAATTAGTATGTCTGGAAATATAACACATTTAATCAAAGGAAAAACAAGAAACAAAATATATTAACAAAAATAAATCAATGTAGCTTCACCATCAGTTCACATCCCAACTCAAAAGGCACCAGAATGGATCTAAAACAATCATCGCATAACTGCTGAGTAATACCTAAGGAAATGGATCTAAAACTATCCCCTCATTAATTGTGCCTGTTTAAAAATAATTTCAAGGCAGTTATCTGCCATTTAGGAACAGTTCCATTTTCAGTTTAATTCCCATAGCTAAAGGCTACATAAATGAAGCTCACAGCTGACCCAAACTTCATCGACTACTACTTGAAAATAATGTTCCACTTGATCTTTGGTCTCCCTAGCACATGAATACCATAAAATGCACCTCCAAAGAGGTTTGGTGCAGAGAGAGTAATAAAGAGCAAATTTTCTAAAAAATGACTGTTGAAAAGTGAAAGAAAAAATCAAACAAGTTTATCTTTGTTGAACTTACTGTTACAGTCTCAACTGAATAATAACCCCGGTCCACATAATCACCCATAAACAAGTAGTTGGTATCTGGACACTAAACAAAACAAACATAATTAGATTTAATATCTAAATGATCAATAAATATATCATCCAAAAATAGTCTTATCATGTTACTTATTAAAAATAAAAACAGAATATTGGGCTCATAGTGAAGTCGACTAGGTAGTTCCTGCATTACTCCTCTATACCTCTTATCAGAACCTCTGATGAACTTTCAGTCTAAGCTTTTTCTTTGACAGGCCTCAAGTAGTTAGTTATTAGTTATGATAATAGATTCCCCAACTAAAACAGAAGATTGATTACAAAAATGAATTCACAGTCCGAAAATATACCTTCCCTCCAATTCGAAATAGTTCAGCAAGATCATGAAATTGTCCATGAATATCGCCGCAAATTGTCACCGGGCTTTTGACAGGCTGTAGTACAGAAGATACCAAAAGAAATATAATTATTAATATTTCTTTCACTATGATGAGAAACAAACAATTAAAAGGTGCATCGAAATGCTGTAATGTAATTGGTATTGGCAAATAGTTACATTGCACAAGGCCAAAGGCCAGTTAAGTATTTCAAGAAAGAAAGATTAAAGGAACTACATCCTTCTTTCACAAAATAGGCCTTAAAAGCAATTATATTAGTCTAATAAACCCAATACGTAGAAAAATAAAACCAAAAAAGATTAAGTTTAAAACCGGCTAAATTCTGATTCAATAAAGGCATACTTTCACGTAATGCAAGCGGCAGTCAAGTAGTAGTGATGCAAGTGAGATCAACATCTCCCGAAACAGAAAAAGTCCTCAATTAAACTATAAGGCAGGAAGAAAGGGTTTTACCTGGACATTGCTTTCGTCCATTAAAATCTCCTTAGCCTTCTCACATAATTCTTTGACCTAAAGTTGGAACAGAAGACAAATTCATTAGTTTACTTTTATGTATTTTTTCCCCAGTGTGATAATACCACACGGAGTAAAAGATATTTGACATAGCTCCTTAATAAAAGACATAACTGTTCAAAACAAACAATACAGAGACAGTCAATATAAATGATATTTCTAAGGTGAATAAATACTGAAAGAAAAATAAATTCCCCCGAGACACATCACTCATATAGAAATGACATCCAGATATTTTTATTTTTTCCCATCTCAATAAATTGAAAGTAAAAAAATTTCACTACTAGACCTCTTGCATAGAAATAAAAAGAAAGCCAAACAATGGAACCACTGAAATATCACCAAGAATGCATTAAGCTCCAACACATTTCCTTTTTAATCTGATGAATCTTCAGTCACATCCAACCAACCACAGTACTAAGCTTCAACAAAACCAGCAGAAAACCAACATATGATCCACTACGATGCCAACAAAGCCATGACTTTTCCTATGTAACCCCATCGGCATCACCATAATACTACATTCAACAAGAAATTACCAAATTTCTTACAACACTAGCAACAATTCACGATAAATCCGTATTCAAGAATCATAAAGTTTCAATTTCCAAAACAGGAAAAACTACATCTTCAGAATCAAATCTCCAAATGCGTTACATAACAAACTATATTCTCCTAACAAACCCCTAAAAACACACCAAATAAGAAAAAGCCAAATTTCAGAGCTGAAAATCATTTTCAGCGAAATTTTAGGTCTAAATTACCAAAAAAAAAACGAAAAACAAACGCATCTTAGACTCCAAATCGATAAATCAACCATGATTTCACATATTATTCACTCGAAACACTCGTATTGGATGCGACAGAGGGCGAAAAGGTAAAAAATCAGAGAAATCGACATTTTTGTGGCGAATTTGGTGAGGAGCGAAGCAGATCGTAAGAGATGAGAGAAATTGAAAGAAACCTGTTGTTCGGAGAGTGGCTTGCACTGCATGAGCTGTGAGATCTGCTCATCGAGATCGTGAGTCGACTCGGTTAGCATTGAATTAGCACCCATTGTATGGTGAATCCGAAGAAATGGAAAAGAAAAGAGGGAAATTAAGGAAAGTTGAAGTAACCCTAAGATTTGAAGATTTTTTGTTTGGAGCGTCCTTTCTCGCTCGGAGTGAGGACGAAAGAGAAACTCGAAAATGGAGAAGGCGCGTGAAATAAACAAGCTAATGCTTCATTTGCACGCTCCACGATAATCGCTTTTTTTTTTTTTTCTTCTTTTCTTTCACTTTTCTTTTTT
>JBBPBS010000753.1:1262075-1305452 GCA_037974835.1 Cicer judaicum
ATGGTACTAAATTTAAGATGTTTGATTCAATTATTAAATATATATATATATATATATATATATATATATATATATATATAGTAAATATACAATTTGGCTCCCAAACGTGTAATTTAGGATTTGAAATTTTCGAAATAACATTTAGATTTAAAAATTATTATGCTTTAGATGATGTGTAATTATATTATACGATGGCAACGTGATAATTCAGAGGATTTAATCTCTATTTATTATTTGTGTATGAATTAAAACATAGAGATTAATATACAAAAATAAATCACTTAGGGTGATTAATTTTGGAGATGGTTTGAAACTTACATAAACTATCACATCATTGTTTAATGAGTAACATGCAAAACTAATAAGATAGATAAAATTGACTAAAATGTAATAAATTCAAAACTATCATGTTATTTTATAATAAACAGAGACTATATTAAATAATGGTGACAAATTTAATACAATATTGTTTATAATTAGTAGAAGAGAGAGGAATAAAATATTCTTGAATCAGTCTTAATTCAATGTAGAAGTAAATATTTAAATGCAAGAGAATATTAACTTAAAATTTGGACTTAAAAATATTAATTTATTTTATTTAACATTAAATATTAAAAGTGTGTGAATAGTATATCTACCTTACCATGTTGAAACAAATGCAAGACATGTACAAAAATATAATATCTTTGATTAAAACAGATAAAATAAATAAATTCAATCAACTCAATTATTTAGTATTGAGAGAAAATGTATGATAAAGTGATTTCGTTTATATTTTTATTTTCTGGAATTTACTTCATTTTTCTAATTTTTTTTCTCTTTCAATACTTTTTTTTCTGTTTTCAATTTCTTATAAAAATCAAACATACTATAAGTAAATGTTACCTTCCTTTACCTAATAATATTCATATTTTTAGTCATTGTTAATATTTCAAATTTTAACTTTTACATTCAAAACTCTATTTTTAAAAATATTTTATGATCTTAATTTTATGAGAAAATAATTATTTTCTTACAATTATAAAAAAAAAAATTTGATCATCCAAATTTGAACAAGGGACAATTAAAGTTTAATCAATAATCATTCAAACCACTTGATTGATTAATGATAAAATAGTATGTGAATTTTGTTAGGAAACCACAAAAATTAGTACATTTGATATTTGAGTGATTTCACCAAATATCCCACAAGTTTGGTCCTTTGAGCGATTATGTAATTTGCGTCAGAGGGTGTAATAGAAAACTAAGGGGTGTAACTAGCGAACAACAAGAGATAACATGCAACACTGTAATACACCACCGTCCTTTGCCGCACCCACCACCACCGCGACCGTCATAACCACAAACACCGTTCTCAATTGATTCGTCCGTTCAGTGGGTCTTCACGTCACCGGTGATAGGTTTTAAAATAATCTGCAAACACCTCAAACCAAATATTTATGTGCTGGATTATACACTTGTTGAAGTGTTTTTTGATTTTCTAGTATTTCATATATTGAAGTGAAGTGATTACCAAAAAGTTTCTACCTTTTCATTTCTCGTTTGAAATGAAACTAAGCTTAACAAATCACAACTTCTCAACACTCTTGAATTCTTCTTTTATTAATTTAAGAAGACCCTTTTGTTCTTCGTCCCTATCATTATCACCACCCAATTCTCTAAAACCCAAAGTTCCAATCTTTCTGAGACCACCCATTTACTCAACAAAATTGAGCGACCTAAAAAAATGGCATGATTGGGCCAAAAATGTTGCTTCTTCAATTGGGTCAACTTTTGTGAAGTCAGATAATGGACCAGACTCAAGCCTTTTGTGCAGGGAGCTAAAGTGGTTCGTTGAGGATGTTGTTGAGAATCATCACTCCTCACTTTTTTCTCAAATGGGTTTGGATGATGATATTGAGAGGGTAAAAATGAGGGTAGATTTAGAGGAGTTATACAGTTTGTGGAAGCAAAGGATCGAAGAGAGAAAACCTTTTCAGTATATAGTTGGATGTGAGCATTGGAGGGATTTGGTGTTGAGTGTTGAAGAAGGGGTTTTGATTCCAAGACCTGAGACAGAAGTTATTGTTGATTTGGTTTGTGATGTTGTGTCAAAGAATGAGGATTTGAAAAGAGGGGTTTGGGCTGATTTAGGGACTGGAAGTGGTGCTCTTGCTATTGGTATTGGTAGGGTTTTAGGAAATGGCGGAAAGGTTATTGCATCAGATTTAAGTTCTGTGGCTGTTGCTGTTGCAGCTTACAATGTGGAGAGGTATTGCCTGCAGGTTAGAAATACAAGCTTTGATCATCAATGTTTTCAGTTCCCTTTTTCTGCTGGCCATTTTTCCACCGAGATTTTTAGTAGCTTTGCTTAATTTTAATAACAGCAATGTTATTTGAACAACAATTTAGGAGGCCTTAGTTCGACAATTTCTTATATGGTTAACTCAGTTCAATGGTTGGATAATGTGTATATCAATATTGGATAACTCATTATCGATAAACTTTATTAACCACAATTTCAGATATTTCAATTATACGTAGATTTGAACTCCTGAAAATCGTGGTAAATCATGTATTCACTTTCAAATTTGTAGGTGATGAAGTTCAGTAGATCATAAATGAGCTAGACACTTGATCAAATCTAACACTTCATTAATTACGTGTCTGAATTGCGTTAACCATGTAAATAGTTGTTGAATCTAGGTGTCCCAAATTGACATTTTAATAACATTTCTGTTTTTATAGACATGTTGAAATTGAAAAAGACAAATCTCCACCTACCATATGATTTTAAATTCCTTTGGGCCAATTTCACAGTCCATGTTTTTGTTAATTTTGCTTGTGCCCTTCATCTCATCTCATGTCTCATCATGTTACTGCTTCCAGTTTCACTTATGTTGTTTTCGGTCATCATTTGAGCCACTTTGTTTGTCGCTACAGGACAAAATTGAACTAAGGGAAGGATCTTGGTTGGAACCATTGAAGGGTATGGAAGGAAAGCTTGCAGGTCTTGTAAGCAACCCACCTTATATACCTAGTAAAGAAATCTCTGGTTTACAAGCTGAAGTTGGTAAACATGAACCTAGAGTTGCATTAGATGGAGGTGCCGACGGTATGAATGCTCTTCTCCATCTGTGTGATGGGGCCGATTTGATGTTGAAATCTGGTGGATTCTTTGCCTTTGAGGTATGGCCCTTTTTTTTGTTAGAAAGTTTTATCATTATTTTTGTGTGTTTTTAATGGCGCTTCTGCTTAGTGCTTAGTAATGATACCTCCAAGCATTATTGGTCAAATTGCGGATAATTTTTAATCATTAATAAAAAACTTTTAGTCATTTCTAATTCTCTAAATATAGTTAGTAATTTCTCTTTAAACTAATTTTGCGTGAACAATACCACCTGGCCAGAAATCAAGTTAACTTCTTAAAATAAGCATAACTCTTGCGAGTACATAAAGTGGATTATAGGGCTTTCCTTTATGTTTTTTATTTTATTTTATATATTTATTTATTAAATTTGTACGTTGTTATTCACTGTTAATGTATATCTTGGCTAGTTTTTATATGTAGCGATAAATCTGATCTGTCTTTGGTTAAGAGATTTGGTTTGTTAGTTACTTAGGGTGAGATAGTTTGGGCATGTTGGCAATAAAAATGCATTCTTGAATATCTTCTTGGGATTTACATACTGTCTGAACAGTAAAAAAAAAGTAATCTTTACATTCTTCATCTTAGCCACTAGCCAGTTCCTGTCAAAATATGATGCCGAATTCCTTTGACAGTACGAACAATATAATTAGAAAAGTTTGTCACGTCATGCCCAATGTTTCATCATTTAAAGTTAGAATACAAATATTAGCATTGATATATGTTTCCGTTGAAATATGGGAACACTATTGTTTAATGGTTTTGAAGCTACATAGCTATGTTAATGATTCAATGTTTCTCAATTTAGTTTTAAAGTGGCGAACCGTGAACCAATGTTACTTGTGCAAAATGCCACATTATGAAAAATACTTGTTTAGAGTTGTCACTCTCCGTCTCTTCTGCAATGTGTAATTGATGCGATTTTAAATTGTGGATGGTTATTAAGATAGTGGGATTTGCAGCTCCTGTGATATGGGTTGTAGTTGATATGGTTGTGAAAAATACCCATGTTAACAACTTTGATTTTATTTTTTATAAGTTTGAATATTTTAATTATCAACCATATAGTCTTTCTTATTTTATGATATAGTGTGGAATATTACAATCAAACATATAATCTTCACAAGTAGCCCAGAAAGTGGAATAAAGTCATTAAATTTAAGCTTTTTCCATGCTATTGTGTACTTATTATATGTTGCTTCTGATTGTTTATTTCCTAACTTGTCATAACAGACAAATGGCGAGCAGCAGTGCAAGGAACTTGTTGATTACATGAAAAGTAATAAAAGTGCAAGCTTATGCAATTTGAAAATACTTGCTGATTTTGCTGGTATTCAAAGATTTGTAATTGGATTCCATCTATAAGTATTTTGAGTTACAAAATACATTTGTTAAATTTTATTTTTTGGTTGAATAACTATTCCTTTTCTCTCCTAGATATTAGAGCATAGACACAACAAAATTGTATAAGTATAAAATATTATTTACCCCAAGGGAAATAATTTCCTAATTAAAATTGTTTATATGTGAGCCAAGCCAGTTCCAACCAAATTAAGGATAACCATAACATTCTCTCAATACCTCGAACTACCAAATTAAGTTCAGCTTCCTATAAGCATCTCCAATGGCATTTCTAAGTCATTCCCATGGTAGTTTTAGCCAAGTTCTTATAATTAAGAACCATTCTTATTTGAGTTTATTATTGAAAGAGGAAGAGGATGGCATGAATGCCATGCATAAAATCCATTGCCATTCTTACATAAATATCATTTCTTTTAAAAATAATTGTGAGGTGAATAGCGGGATCTATTTAAAAAGCATCTTACTAACAAGTGTCTTAATATAATTGTTCAAGGCACTCTTTGCATTTGCAGAAAAAGAAATATAAAGACCTGCGATACCCCTTTTAGGACCTAGTTTAAGTTTTTAAAGAGTTATACTATTAGAAAATTATATTTTCATGTTTCAACGACAAAATTAGAAATTTTATTACTCGTCACCTGCTTACACCCCCCGACTTAAAGAAGGGTAAGTTAAAAATACTACAAACCTAACATCTGCAATCCTTTAGATGATAATATTGACATGTGCCGACTGTATGGCATCCACTTTAAATAGCACAATAATCAAGAGTAAGATGCGAGAGGCTAATAACTCAATTTATTATTGAATATACACCATTATTACAGTTCAGAACCTTGTATAAAAAATATCTATTAAAAAAAGAATGCTGCTCTCACTGATTTCACTAATATACAACTTATTGCGCAAAAGACCTTTCTTTCCCTACAATATAATTTATGAACACTACAACAAACAGGGACAGACCGAAGACTTGGTTTCAGAAAAGACCTGTCCCCAAACGTTATGTCGCCCAAACGTTATGCTGACTGCCCAGCTGCTGACCAAGACATAACGTTATATTGCTCCGAGACCAGGAACCTAACGACCGTAATCTCAAGTTTCTATTCAACATCCGACAGCACACTGCAAGGCAGGCAAGCATTCACAACAGACAATACTGATTAGAACACTGGACGTAGTATATATATTCTGCTTCCGCTTCCCATGTACAGTTGGAAAATAAGACGGACCGGGAAAGAAGAGGTGTATTTAGTTCAGTGCATAGTGAACTCGTTCAAGAAGTTGAACAACTTGATTGACAGAAAATCGAGGTAGGAGTGGCTTCAAACTTTGTTTTACCGTATCAGGTGGCTCCGAAGACAAAATGGCATTTTGCTGCATATTTGTCAGCTCGAGAAACTGAGTCAACATGTCCCCATCAAGTATCTTGGGTATTCCAACCTAACATAAAATACATGTAAGCTAAACAAATGACATGGTGCAATATCATTTAATCAATCAATATGCATTTCTTAACAATGCATTCAATTAAAAAAAGAGAAAGATAAAAATGAATTATCGTAAGATAACATTATCATTAAGATAATAAACAACGACCCCCTTCTCCTGCCGCAATGCTTTCAGAATTTTTTCAGAAAAGTTCAACAAAAATATTAAACTTGTAATCATACTCGGTTAACAATATGAACAATATGAGAGGAAGTGAGATATTGGAGTTGGGTAGCAACGTGAGGAATAGGAAAGAAAATCGGAACAGCACCCATAAAAAGAACTAAAAGTTAAGTAGGATTTCAAAATTAGTGCAAAGTTTAGGAAGCTGAAAAAAGTTAAGGTATAAAGGTGCCACATTGCAGCATAGACGTATACCAACATTCAATAATAACCTTGTAATGAATTACCACCACCCCGTCCCATAATGAGTGAGTCATGTCAAATTTAGACTAAATTCAGTTAGTAGTTCTTACTGGATTTTCACGGCTCCGAAACTCGTTATGATCATTTCCAAGAATAGGCGCAGTCAAATGATGGAGAACAAGCCTTGCTTGCACAGCTTCTAAGAGTTCATATTCTTCCCTACAAAAGACAAATTGGTTCTATCAAACATGACAAAGCACAAACCCCAGCCAAAAGGACACATGCATTGCCTTAGCACAATCGCATTCTATATATATCGCATGTTAATATTGAAACAGATTAACAGAACAATATGGTTCACTGAAACAAAAATCTGTTGACAATTCTTCCTAAAACTAAACAGCGCAGGGTTCGTCGTAGAAATGACACACTACTAACAAGAGAATTGCTAGTAGCACACTGTGCGACACTCTCCTGCTAACACGTTCATTGATTGAAAATTAGAAATTCATGTGGGTTCTATTTCCTATATGTTGACTTCAGCCCATAATAAAGTGAAGAGTATGTTGCTACTTACTAGCACTCCTACTAAGAGGAAAGAGTATGTCAGAGAGCATTCCATAATTCCTCATCAGTATGAAATTATAACATTAACCGCTACTACAATTAAATCCGCAATTGCCAATTCTGTTCCCAGGAGATCGGAAAGCAAATGAAAATTTATATAGAACTCATGATAACCACTCAATTTATATAGAACTCAGAGATAGTATTGAGTTCTATATAAATTTTCATTGTCAAGCTGACCAATATGAACTCATGATAATCCCTATATGGTGATTTTTCAAGACTAATCACTATAATGCAATAAATCTAAAAGGAAAGCTGGGCAATCATTTCATCAGCTTGACAATGAAAAATCTAATTAACGCCTGAAAGCTCATCCTACCACGCAAAGATTGGACTTCAGTTCCAAAGGAGATTGCATCAGAAAACAAGATGAAACTGTATGTTTGTAGTTACTTCTCTATTACTGCTGATAGCAATGAGATATCAGTGTAAGTGAGATGAAACTTACAGAGAATACGTGAATTGAAACAGAAAAATGCAAACATGCAGATAATCCAAGGATTTCAAGACTCCTTGGTTTGTCCCTCCAACTTCCATATTCAGTCATTTCCTATCTCACTCGATCCCTCCCCTTCCCATAATATTATTCTCCGGCACAAATTGATTCCCTGCACATAAGAAGGCAGTTATGCCTACAATACATGCAAGGCATGCCCATTTGTGGGTTTTAATTTCCTGCTTTTGCAAGTCTTTAGTGGAGGGTGGCTAACAGGTTCATGCAGGTCTTACAAATCTGTGTAAGTATCATGACATCAACAAGGAATAACTAGATTAAATAAATAAGAAACAATCATACTACAATATCAACAGCTAGCAATTTTCCCCAAAACACTGTCAGGCCCCCAATTGACAATGTCAATAGTAGAAGGAATAGGAAGCCTGGATTAGAAGAGCCCAATTCAGTTAATAATCATGTAAGTAGGTGGCTAGGAGTGACGTTGAGAGGGAAAGATAAAAGAAGAATTAGAGATTAATCGGTTAGCCTCATGTATATATATTGTACATTCTCCGTACTCATAGATATCGAATTACATACTATTCAGTCTTAAGCAGCAAAATTCCAGGCAATGGCTATAAAGAGCCCCCTAACAATATTCACCTTGATAATTTTAGAGTTGCTGTCAAAATTAATTGGTACCTTGATAAAGGAATGAAGATCATTATGCTTCCTAATAGAGTACTTGCAATAATAGTATTTTGTAGTGAGTCAACATTTGTCTTGGGGCCAATGCCACCTGACAAAACATCATCAGCTGGAAGTCTGTATGAATAGGAGCCCTGCAATACATAGCAAAAACTACATTAAGAAAAAACACCTAAATGAACCAAACGCAAATTAGAAGGAGGGGCTAAGATTTAATTTAGGAAGCTAGTCCAAACTCCAAAGTACAGAACACCCAAGACATTGTGCTAAAACACACTTGGACAGAGTGTTTGTGAAACAAGGAAGTGCACTTCAGTTTTTGGAGAACCAGTGTACTCCTCATGCCAGCAATAAAACATGTATATCATTCAAAAGAAGTGAGGTGCTGAATTAAGACACGAATTGGTCTGTCATTGCAGGGGCTGAAGCACATGGCGACATCTTTGAAAGTGTTTGGCTCATTTGAAAATAAAAAAGTACGCTTAAAAGTTTTTTTTTCTTGGCAATAATTTTCCAATTCAAGACTGGATGTATGTCTCTATAGCATCATTTCCAAATACTGCAGAATCAGAAAGCCAGGGAACTTTCACCTTCAGTGTATAAATCACAAAAAAAACGAAATAAAGCTGGAAGAATAAAAAAAAAACATTTTCTTCATTTGACACTGTTGAATTTGTAATTTCTGTGTCCAAATCAAATCAAATCACACACACCTCTACTTATAATACAGGGCAGAATACAGTAAATGCTAATTGATATGATTTGCTAATTCAAATCCTAATAATGAATATGTGGATTTCATCCTTTGATTTTAACACTCTACCTCTGGTTAAAGCATAAAAAATTTTAAGCTTGTTACAATGGGAGGATGAACTATAAAGAAAATAGAAACAACAGGATTATAACTGCGGCTGAAAAGTTGCAGCACAACCAAAGGTGATTGTAGCAAATCTAGTTGGGCTCGGCGGAGGATTTTGAAGGTGGTTGGGGTGGTTATCAGGAACAAGTCTCGTAGGAGAAGGCTTGGCTGGTTGAACCACAGATAAATGTGGAGAGAAACATGCTAACTGGAAAGAAAAGCACTGGATGAAGCACAGAGCATGCGCACAACAGGATGGAAGCTAAATGCAGACGATAAAGTCAACCCGCAGAGAGTAAACGTATTAACTCGTCGGAGTCATGACAAGGAGGAGGAGAATTTGAAGACATGCCAAAAGGATGGCACAACATAAGAGAACAGGCCGAAAAAATAGATCACCAAAAAATCCAAAGCGAAGAAATTTCTATGGACCCACAAACGGAAACTTTGGCATGAGGTAAACTGAGAGGAGAAGCTTCATATGGCAGAGTTGTTCGCCACCATCAGGGATAGTCCTTTTTCGGCTACAGTGACCCCTTCTCCGATGTGAATGTAATTTAATACCAGCATCAGTGATTGTATTCATGACAATGTTGTCCAGGTGGCTGGACTCACGACAACAAGACGGTCACAGTGGTGTCAGTGATAACTAATGATGCACGCCACAGAAGGGTCCATTGTAGCCGAAAAAGGACTATAAAAAATTGAAGATAGATTGTTTTGGAGGCTCACGGAAAAGAGATGCAGAAGCAGCTGGCAATGAACCTCACTAGTCACATCATTAGAACCTGCTATGGTATACCATTACCATGCTGAATTTGTCATTTCTAAATATCTAAATTAGACCAGACTAACCGCAATTTATATAATATGATGTAGACTAAATACAATAAATGTTAATTGATATGATCTGTCAATTCAATTTTAAATATTAATCTATGATTCTAATCCTAATAATATATATTTGTATTTGATTCTTTGATTCTAACAAATACTTTTAAGATAGTCGAATACAGGGGCGGAACTAGGACTAATTGATGGAAGGGGCCATGTTATTGAAAAAAATGAAAAACAAAGGATAAGAAATATGAAAGATTAAAGTTCAAAGCCAAAAGCATTTGAAATTATGTAAATAAATAAGATATATTGAATTAGGACATATTTAACATCAAATATTTATTTATTTAATAATTGAATGCCACTACTATATCTTTGAAATCACAGTTCACACATATGCTTTTTTTAACTACGTAAAAATTGAATTCAATGTAACTTTTTTACAAGGAATTAGTACACCTATATTTTAAAATATATGTATATGAAGATGTGTACTATTAGTATTTAGTACTATTAGCACGGTAAATCAGGAGGGGCCAGGGCCATTCTAAGCAGTAACATAGTTCCTGCGCAACTCATAATCACAAAGCACATTATTATGTAAATTTTAATAAATATTAGTTGTATATGCCTCTTTAGTGAAGCTATCACTTGCAGTCACAGATTAATTTACATTACTGTGATGATTAGTTGGACACTGCACTTGCATTCTACAATTGCTGCTTTCAAATCAAATTTCTATAAAGAAACGATGACGATTAATGCAAACTAATAACTATTCTTCAAGGAAACTTAAAGAATATACCTTTCGAATGCTCACAGCTATCTCAGCCATGAAATAAGCACAGCTTAGTTTCAAATTGCGTTCTGCACTAGCACAATCTGATAACAAAATATGGTTAGAATTTTGTTCTCATTGAGAAAAACTACAATAAACTAACAGCTTTAAGCATGCCAATAGCAACATAGGCTTTAAAAATCTTAAGTTGCAGCCAACGTAAATATATTGCTTCCTATAAAGCATATACGCCTTCAACTATGGTACAAACTGCACAATCCACTCAAAATATGAAAGATTGGTGGCACTAACAGCTGTGAAAAAAACTAGCAATCATATGCAAACTATTAGCAATCATATGAAAAATACAAGATCTACCACATAACACCAGTAACTAGGAAGACCATTCTGTATAGTACGAGCAGGAAAATAACTAAATTGGTTTGATGTTTTCCTATAGACAACCAGAAGTACATGAATATTTTGGTTTTTAGCAAAATGAAACAGTTCACATTTTGATAACAGTGGTCCCAGATAAAATATTCTAAGATGGTAAGTAATACAAATCAAATGACACAAAAGGCCTAGTCTGTGTTTATTAGAGTATAGTTTTACTTGAGCACTCACTATAGCACACATGTCTCTATTTGCTAATTGTTCTAGAATTTTCAACAGCTGTAGCTAACAGAGGTTTGTTCAGTTAGTTATAGCAGTTCTGTTACCAACAGTTGTGGCAGTTACGACTAGTATAGTGTCTCTATAAATATCAGAGATGGAGTCATTTGTAACATAACATTCTCAGTCAGGTGATGATATTCATTCTTTTCTCTCTATCTCTGTCTCTGAAATTCAACAAGGCTTACCTTCCAAATGATCTGAACATAAAACAGCTATGCTTCCTTTACGATCTGAAACAATAGCTGTATGGTCATCCATGAGAATGCAATCAGCAACTAGCCTACATGATGGATCACCGTAAAGTTGCTCCAATTTTCTTGCTTCCTAACATAGAAGATACATTTAAACAACTTCAGCATTGGCATTTCATATAAACAATAACCAAGTATGACAACAAGAGAAACATATAAGCATCATAGAATATAAAATATTCTTACAAAAGGAAATAAATATGTAACCAATCCCATGAGGGAAAATGCTTAGTGTTGTTGTACAAAAGAAGATGACATGAGGGGCATGGGGACAAAAGATATGAAACTTCATTCCAAGGAAATTAATACAAAGGATAGTTCGTTAAGTTAGCCTCAATAATTAAAAATAGGAAATAAGCAAAATCAGAATACAGAATTGCTTCCCTATCTTCACGCATGCCTTTCATTTTAGTTTAAAAATGAAAATTGAAAAATACAATAGAGACAGCAATCACCACTTACCTCGTGGTAAGAAAAGAAAATGATACCATCACGAAGATCACCAACTGCAATTCTACTAAAATATGCAGTCAAAGAGCTTATCATGAAACGCGTCCTTCCCACGGCATACCGTCTCACTCTATGCGGAGTGTCATTTGGGAAACCACAGACATAAAACTGAATAACAAGAAAATAATTTAATGAGGTGACCATAGCCAAATGAAGATGCAGGATTTTCTTATGTGGAGAGCGAAAATTGAGAAAGGAAGGGATGGGGAGGAAGTAAAATGAATGGAAATATTGCAACTTACAGCATTGCCAGCAGATGCCAAAAAGTAGCGATCAAGATAAGGACAGATCGCATGTACAATTCCCGGCCATGTAGTTGCATAAGCCAATCGGAACTGCCACATTTCATTATCATCAAGTTTGATGCCATCAGAACTATTATCATCCGGGCTGCTGCCAAGGCTACTGCTTGATTGTTGTTCAGGAGCATACCCAACAATTTCATTGAAAGGTGAAGTTTTTTGAGATGTTGACCCTGCCTTCGAACAGTAGATCATTGAACCACTATCTGAATTTTGCACGTGTTCAAGGCAGATAACAAGAAGACGACCCTTGGCACTGCCAAAGAAGCATTCTATTAGAATACGATAATCTATGTGAAATGTATAAACTTCCAAAATCATAACTCTTGGCCAGCAGTAAGAACATATTCATTTGTTTTGCCATCATATATGACAATTACTAAATTTCCCTTTGTATATAGATAGATGTGTTTAATATTGACTCTTCATCTCCCAAGATAAATGAGTAGTATTAATTAGGGATATATTTCGAATAAAATAATAAATGCATCAAGTAATTTGCAGAGCTTATTTTTAAGAATAGAGGTGGAAATTTATAAATTGAGTATATTTCTTCTTTAGCATACAGATAATGCATTATTGCATACTTGTGAGACTCAAAGCAGTCTGTGATGCATGAGCCAAACTCTTCTTTTGGTGAGTAGAGGCATGTATGCTCCTTGAAAAGGAAGTTGCAAGAAGCTCATTTGCAGCTTAGCTCATTTTAAGGTAACAAAAGCCATATGCATTCAGAAAAGAGGAGCAACCAGTAATGTGATAGTAAAAGGGAAAGCAACTCCCATCATTTAGCTTGTGATATAAAACTACGAGGAAAGTAAAAAAACCGTGAAAGCTCGATGCCATACCTCTCAGCTTCACCGCTGGGCATTACGGGTGGACCAGAAGACAGACTAGTTCCAACCACAAGCACCCGCTCACTTCCAAACCTAATTAATTCCATGGACGTTCCAGTTTCTCCAAGTTCTAGTCTAAAAGACGATAGCACTGACCCGCTTAGGGGATCCACACAACATATGTCGGACAAACATGTACCATAATTCAGTTCAGTCCTCATCACAAGTAACGTCCGACTTTCATTGTGATACAAGACCTTCCGTGGAGTGCCCTCTAAATGAAATTTCCGCATATTAAGTCTCTTGCTGTGAACCATCTCCACCTAAAGCATCAAGCGATAAAAATATTGTAAGCTGAGATAGTAAGTTAGTAACACATACAACACAAAATCAGGACTGAAAGCAGTGATGGTTTTTCAGTGAGGAAGAACAATTGAGGGCAAATAAATCAGTATGATCACTAAAATTCATATGTTTCTTAAAATCATGTTACGCCCAGCATCTCAGTTAAACAATCAACAGTAATCACAACCCACTTCAAATATCTTGGGACTTTCATGCACATTTAAATCTGCAATATAAAAGCATCTTCCAACACATTATAAATTATAACTTCATAAGAGAAAGAACAACCAAAAAAATACAGGAATGAAGCAATGTAGCACCAATAATTCTGTAGTATGATTTTCTTACCAGATGTAAGCTGTTTTCTGCAACAAATAGTATTCCTTTTGGACACTCTATAGAGCAAACAGGTGTTGCATGTGAAGATGGTTGAAATGAGATAGAAGTATAGGAAAGGCTGTGTCGTGCACTATGCAACAACCAAGGCCTATCACTCAGTGCAATTATATCAGCATCAAGTGTGTCATCCAGGGGCACCAAGAAAACTGGAGTAATGCCAATGCGACGAATGGCAATCAATTGAAGCATCGAAGGAAGGTTATTTCTCATATCGAAAGACTTGGTCAAAGAATTTACCAAATTTATAGAAGATAAAGCAGTGTCCACCACATTTATACAAGTCGGTTCTGTTGGCCACTCAAAGCGAAGGAGCATTCCATTCCTCAATCCAGCAAGAACATAATACTTATCAACAAATACTAGTCGTACATCTTGAGGTATACAAAAACTTTTAGCAGTCCCCATTGTACTTGTTAATGAAATTGTCCCACAAGCAACTACTGTGACTCCTCCTTCCGGAGCAAAAGACCAAATTTCTACCGAAGGCCTGTGGGTGCCAATAACAAATGTTTTATTGATGTCCACTCCACATAGAGAAGAGGTGGTGCAGCTATTATTTTCTGAAATCGATGAATATGGTTGTTTTATCCCATACTTTGGTCTAGGGATGGAAATGCATGATAACTCGTTCTGCAGTCCCAAATGTTGCATTTCATAAATTTCATATTGATAAGCTGATAGCATTCTAACCCCAAGGATAAACAAAAAGCATGGGTTAGAGGTTGACACAACTATGAAATTATGCCCAACTGCCCCCAAACTAATATTCAGATTGTCTGGGGACCAAGAGGTGCAAATAGGAGAGGACAGAGGGATACCTTCAGAATGGCCAGCCTTAGTAGGCAAACAGAGTTTGACAGTAGATTGGTAGATCTGAACAATCAAACCATCACTTACAAGGCCACATGCCAAAGTACACACATTAGGTTGGAAACCAACAGAATCAGTCACATCAGTAAAACTTAAGCCAACTGACAATATTCTGGTCTCCCCAAGAAATGATAGAACTAGAAAAGAATGATATAAATCAGTAATTTTCATCCGGACAGTCCAAGTACCAGCAACCCCTTCATATGTAGAAGGGGTCCTAAGTAGCTTTTCTACATTGATACCACTTTGAATAATCCTTATTGACCCCTCAGGTGTCACACCACAGCAAGCAAACATTTGGTCATGCTTCTCATCATGATAATCCCCATCTGCTACATCGAAGATTGGTGCAATGTTTTGAATATGATTTGTAAAGCATAACCTTCCATCTTTCAATTTTAGGACCATGCCGTCCCCCATTTCAACAATTGCAGCTACATATCCACCCTTAACCCACAAAAGTTCTTTACAAGGTAGACCTTTATAAAGACACTCGGAGAGACTGAATTTAGGGCCATCGGAATCAAAAAAAACTTCAATCAAAAAAAATTCTCCAGTGTCTACACAAAATATCATCCTAGGAACTTCATAACTTTCAGGTTCCCAACTCCAAGAACATATGTACTGGGGACCTGAATTAGTACCGCTATTGTCATTGTCTATACACATAGGAGCAACATCACTAAGCTGCAACAAAGCACAGGCAACAACACTAAAGCCTTCATCGTCAAGATCTTGTAATTTGCAAGAGTCGTCTACATAAGTCTGCTCTTCTATTGCATTGGGTAAAATGTTCAAGCTAGTCCTGTTGACACATAATGGGTTGTGAGGATCTCTAAAATCCATTAACAGTACATCACCAGCCCTGAATAAAAATGCAAGTCCCGTAGAGTTAGGAACTTCAACAATGTTATGTGCTAGAGGCCCGTCTTCAACATACTGAGAAATAACAGAGATTGTACGTGCTTTAACACTCCATTCCAATAATAGCAATTCATTTAGAAGAGCTCCCCTCCTGCAGGGAAAAAAAACAAAATGCATGGTTTTCATTAAGCATGCATTTCGAAAAATACAACAGAAAAATAAACTACTAAACTAATTTCATTTATAGAGCTGTTTTCAAGACTTGGAATAAACTCTTGACAATGGCCAAACAAATCAATCACCACACCTGTTAAGAATAATAGCTAATATAGGATTATGCTCCATGATTGATTGTCTGGAATCTAGTGAAATAAAGCACATACTCCAAATAGTGCCACTTATAGTGGTTTTCTGTGTGGTTCTGGAAGTACTTGCAGTCCCTTCACTTTCAGAGGGATATATTATTCTCTGCAATTGAGCAGAAAATATCACATGTATTATTTGTCAGACAAAATAAATTTATCAAAAGTGAAAAAATTAGAAATACAAAAATGAGAATTGTATATAGTTTATACTGCTATGGATATAGGGCATCATGAAAAGAAAAACAAAATGAAAGGTTAGTAAAGGAAACCAAAATATTAGATCCTTTCAATCTTTTTGAAGTTCATAAAAAATCAATAGCTAAACCATAAAGATAACCAAAAAAATTGTCCCATATGTATGTCTATTTGAATACCAGATGACCTATATGTATGTCTAGTTAAAAAATCACATGCAGCTTTTCTAAAATACAGGATGGTATAGTAGTTTTGGACCTCATCAATGATATCACTGCCGGTCATTGACATAGAAAACAGAGCCAGCCGATCTTCATATGCACTGGCAGCAATATAACAACCACTGCAGAAAGAGAACCGGAAGAGTTAGTAATACTCAGAACTTTAGCATGCTTTATCACTTTGTCCAATTTGACATTATTAGAAGTAATGACTCTAATGAGTCTTCAACTAACAGCTTAAGCTTTTAGAAAACTAATGATATGACATCAGGGCCTCTCTAACCAAGTGGTCAGAAGTTCAATTTGTGCCCTTTTCCATTCTTCCAAATAAGTGTTGAATTTCAACACAAGGTAGGGTGGTCCTATTCATTGGCCACACTTCAAACTCAAAGGAGTTCTGCACGAGGATGCATGCTAGGTATAAAATCATTCATAAGCCTTCACCTAATTATGTGACCTAGCGACCATGGTGATAAACGCTGTCATGCTTATAATGTTTAAACCAGATGTAATTAAAGAGCCCATTTGTTACGACTTATTTTAAAAAATAATCATTTTAGAAAAATCACTTTTAGGAAGTTTCATTTGTTTGTCACAGCTTTTAAAAAAATCAGAATATGAAAATTATCTAAAATATGCTTGAAAAATGAGAAGTTGTTTTGAGTAGCTTCTCATGAAAATCATTTTCAATAACAGATTAATTTAAAAATATTGATTTTCCTTACCGTAAACAAACACAAAACAACTTCATTTTTCTTTTAAATCTCTAACAAACAATCTCTAAATTATAGAATAACAATATCACTTTTTAATAATTGGTAACAAATGGTATCATATATATTGTATTGTCATGAAGTGGTTAGTATTTAATTTTGTGCTTGACCAACGTTACATGGGCAACAAAAATCCCTCAATGCCCCTAACACGGATCATTAATCATCCAAAACTGTCAAAGCAGTGTTCAAAACATGCCAAGTAGGGATTTCCAGCTTTCCACCAAAAATTGCAAAACAAAATATATGTTGAGTTAGGCCCAACCCATGTTCTACAATAGTATCAAAGTCTATCCAAGATCAGTTGGGTTAACTATTATCTGGCTACTTAGGTCCAGCTCCAGATATCTAAATCCGAACACGAAGGGTGAGTGTTGAGAATCCAACATTGGACGTGACATGACATGAAAATATGTTTATAAGCAAGGCATAACTCATTTTATAATTTGGTTTTGTGAGATTGAGTTAGGCACAACTCAATCTAAGAAAATGCAAGCACCAGAGTTTTGAAGATTAAGCTCTTTGGGGACAAAAGACAACTAGAGAGAAGGAAAATCTAAGTCGCTCAAAGCCACACACAGTGGATTACACAAGATTAACTTTAAGTTTACAAGAAATTCTTATTTAATTTTTTAAATAAAGCTTTAAGTGTAAAAAGTAACGTGATTATAGAGTTCGAATTTAAAAAAAAAATAGATTTATACTATAGTTTGAAATACATGTATGGCAATCAAATACTAAGCACATTTTGATCCTAAATAGAAAACTAGCCGAGTAAAGGGCATTAGTTAGATTTAAGTGTTATATATTTCAGTCATGCTGAGTGTTTAGCTGTATGAGGATAAAGGTTTAAGCTCCTATCGTTCATTGATCATAGCAATCTATCTGCTTTACCCATGGAAGTAGGTCTGTAGCTTGTTGGACAAAACCACGTAAAATTTGAGCCTATTTCTGTTAACTCTATTTATTGTGTCTGAGGTATCAGTGTAGCTCCCTCTCTTGGGCTAAAGTTTTTATACATCACCTTGGACTCTTTTTGGGGAAAAAGAAAATAAAATTATTATAGTTGAAAGAAAAGAAAGAAAATGTGTTCCCGTAAAATCATACTTACCAATGAGCATTATACACTAATAACAAGCAAATATTCAGCTATCTTTCATTTAAATGTGAATTTAAAATTAAAGTAGATTTTAAATGCATCCATTTAATCAATAGAGAGAAGCCAAGAAGGAAGGAGATAAAATATGCAATAGTCCTATCACAGTCCCACCAATGCAATTGGTTTTGGGGATAGTATATCATAGCCAGATAAAATACTGGACAAGAAAAGGAATAATGAATTCTATTTGTTATTACAGGGGCTACATTACTATTTGTAATATATATAAAGCTCCCTCTCTTGGGCTTAATTTGTGCTTTCATCAAATCAAATTGACCAATTACACAGGCTACACTTTATTAGCAATATGTAGAGCAACTAATATATGCTTACAGAGTGGCAGCAAAACACACAACTGAAGGACAAAAAGAAAGATAATATAGATGACTTCCAATAAAATTTTCGACTAGAAAATAGATCACCTGGAGTCAACTGCCAACATTCTTCCAGGAAGATCCCTTGTGTTTCCAGGATTAGATAGCTGAACATGTATTATAGGAAAAAACCTACGATAATGCATGAAGAAAAATGAGAAAGCTTAATAGGGATATAGAGCTTAATTATTTTCCAAAAAATGTAGTTCCTAATTTGTGATAACAGTTTATCATGATATAATGATACATTAATGAACCAAACTAGAAAGGTGAACCTGTTCATTTCATTGCAAAATGTGAGCAACGACAGCTTTCCGGAATCAGATAGAGCGACCAAGAGGTCTTTACCTCGAGTCTACAGAACAGAAAAAGAAAAGGAACTAAATAAAATCCAATGTTGGCAAATGAAAACCGGAAGAAAAAACAACTAAGTTAATTCAAGACAAGCAAAAAAAAAAAAATCGAATTTACTAGTGACCAGCATAACTCACTTGTGGATCACGGGCACAAAATTTTTCATTCCAAGGCAATACAGCAAGATCCTTAATGGTGCCAAAAACAGGCTGATCACAAACAGATTGTACATTCCCATCTTCGTCAATCACTACCAACTCTATAGAGGTTTCCTGAAATCAGAAACTAATAAGAGTGAAAACTAGATAACTAGTTCAGTTGAATTAAACTAGAGCATGTATTGGTATTACAAGTTTACAACTAAAAATTTATATATAATTTTCTTTACACATGAAGGAAAAAAAATGAATAGAAAAAAAAAATAAAAGGGTTGAGGTTCCAAAATTCACTCCAACGGTGAAAACCTAACACGAACAATGAAAATGATTGTGTGAAAAACGAAAAGAAGGAAATAGTGAAAGAGAATAAAACCTTGCCGAAAACGACGTCGTTTGAGAATGGAGAACGAATGTTAGCGTAGAGGACCTGGAGAACCGCGCTTCCTCTGAGGACGCACTTAGATAGATAATAGCGCGAAGTAGAGGATGAAGAAGAATGACCTGGCTTGACAGAAGAACATTCTTCTTCGGAAACCGCCATTAATTTAAGATTTGAAGATTTTAGAGTTTGCGTTCGCGATGAATATGATTGGTTGATTGTTGAGAAAATTAACAACGAAGAGAGGGATTGGAATTGGGTTCATTGAATTGAGATTGAGACTAGAGAGTAGAGTGATGATGACGATGATGCATAAATAGTGATGACGGTGGAGAGTTAAAAGTGTGTTGAAGTTGGAGCAAAAGGAATAAGCAGAGTGGTAGAAGAAGAAGAAGTTGGGGAAATGAAATACTGTCAAAACACAACACGGTGTATATTGATGCCTATTATTGTCTCCATTTTTCTTTTTTAAATTTATCAGATTAGATTGTTTCTATATATGTATATTGTGTTAAAATTTTAGTTTTTTATTTTAAAATTGCATAGATTTTTAACGATTTTTGAATTGTGGTGAGATTTAATTTGATTTTAAACATGATTTTAAGTGGAACTTTGATAACAGTCCAAAATAAGTATTATTATTATTTGAATATGGTGTATGAGTATTTGAATATAGATATGTGTCGGTAAATGGACAATTTTAGGTTGAGAAATACTTTAGGTTGGACCTAATTTTATGGGTTGCACTTGAAATACATTTGTATGGATTATTTTCAATGAGAAGGTGTATATGGTTGCAAACCTCTATAAAATCACTATACCCCTGATATGTGAATTTGTGAAGTCATGAATTAAGATCTATTTAACGTTCAAATCTAATTACTATTTATTCGCTCAAAAACAACACCTATCTAGTTTCATAGGTTTTTTTAAAAAAAATATATAATTTCATAGTTGTATAAGTATAGTACAGGTAAATTTGTATATAGATCCGTAATTACATTTTGTTATTTTATTGCTTTATAATGTTTAGATTGTGACAAAAAAGATAAAATGCATTTCATCAGACCATTTGTAAAATAAAAATTGTACTAAAATGAATTGTTATTTTAATCTTTTTTATCAATTATACATCTAGTTTGTATTACTTTCATGTCAATATTTTCTACTTAATATTTATGATAATGATGAATACATCAATTTTTAATAAAAATATTATTTTCTATTTCAATTATATATATTTTTAATAGAATTTTTAATTGAATTATTAAATAAGATAAGATTAAATTGTAGGATGTTTTTAAAATGAAATAGCACTTATATTACAAACGAATCGAGTAATATAATGAAATGTAGTATGTCATTCCATAATATTTCCACAAAAGGGAAACCATGGTCGATGCAAAGGAATCCCCAAACAAATTGCTATGGAGAAGGAAATATGTGTACCTTCAAATTGACAAGTATTGTGATTGAGGTGTACGGAAAAATCAAATTAACTTGATGGTTAAAGACATAAAATGTCATTAATTAAAATTGAGTAAATAAACAAATGACAAAAACAAATGTTATCTGGAAAAAAAAAAATCATACTATAAGTGTCTATAAAAACATATTATAAGTCTCACATAGATAGTAGAATATGTTTGGATGTTTACTATTGGTGATATGTTGTTCTAGATAAATTATCCACATTTATGCAAAGATAGCTAAGAAATCTCTTATAAAACCATTATGACAGTGTCATTTCCACCCCAAATCTATTTTACATTTTCAAATTATTTTTTGAGTTCACAAATTTCAAAAATAATTATTTAATAGTTTTTTGAAAGAGAGAATGAACGTATTAGTTGGTTATATGAATATAGAGTATGTATCATAAAACAAAGTTGTTAAGTTAATCAAATTAATGAATATGTATTTTTATTATAGAGATAAGATTGAGTCTCTTTACATCGAGAGGATATTAAAATACTTTAAATAATCGTAATAGAAAAAAGATAAAATTTGTCACTTAGAGAGACAAGTCTCACTCAGATGATAAAGTCAATATAAATATCGCCTGTAAACTAATATTTTCAACGATAAACCTAGTGGCTCTTCTCTAACGCCTTGTAAGAGAATAAAGTCTTGAACTTTCCTATTGGCTGAAAAAATTGTTCGTATGCTAGAAGAGAGTTTGAATCATAAGTAAATGTCATTATTCTCCTTAAATCGATGATGTGTCAAAATTGTAAACATGAATATTTTTGAATTTTTGCTATTCATTTGCTTCCACGTATATAAAATAGATGGAAATGTTAACAAGTCTAAGTTGAGGAGGAGCCTCTTGAGAATGGTCCAATAAAACCCAGCAATGTGACCAAATATGGCTAGGCCTACGATATCAACATTCAACACTTCCTTGGCCTCACGATAATAGGATGCACCGAGCAAAACTAATACATAAGATTTAAGAGCTTCAAAACTTCTTCCAATAATGTTATGATGAAAAGACTGAGATCTCATATTAACCACATTGACCATTGTTTGCGAATCAAACTCTACAATGACAAAGGTTAAGAACATGTTGCAGGAAAATCTTCTTAACCCAAGGAATAATCCTCAAATGTAACTATTAATTCTAAAATGAACAATTAAAATTGTGACAATATATTATTGTGGCTTCATGTATAAACAAAATAAAGCAACTAACTTACCCCAAATCGTCAACCTTTCTGTTTGGAAACTGAATTAGAATATCAAGGATGACAACATATTCTAAACACATTTTTTTCACACTTATGGACATGTGCCCTGTAAGCCATGGATTAACATCAAACTGAACATAAACCACACCCAGAAGAATTTACTACTCATCTTCATCTTGGAATCCTTATTTGCCAGAGCCCGAGCCAAAAAATCTTCCAACATAACAAGAACCTTAATATAAGTCTTTAATGATTAAGGGTCTATGATCCGATTCAACTCATCTCACAACCCTACTACAATTCCTTAATCCTCAAACTCTCCCAACTTCTCCACATTTTCCTTTCTCGCAAACCCTTTTTCATTCTCTCTTTAGTTCGGTAATGCATTTTCATCTCTTTCTTCTTCATATGTCTCTCTTCTTTATACTATACTTTCTTGCTATTACATGAGTAAGATTGTTGTTTTTCACCCCTCTTCATTTCTAAATAACTATGTAGTTATCTTGTTAGTATGTCCAAATGATATTTTAAAGAGTGTTATAAAGATAATATCAAATAATCAACATAATTTTTTTAACTTTTTATAAAATAGTTGTTATTTTTAAATTTTATACTATTTTAAAAAATTAAATATGCTATATTTTTATATGTATATTATTTGTAAATACATAATTATTTTTTGGTGGATTTCCTAATTTCTGCAAATTTTTAGCTCCATTTTGATGTGTGGTATATCATCTATAAGATTTTACAGGTGATAATGATCCAAAAAGAATTTTTTGCATGTTAGTAGGTTTTTATTAATATTTTACCTTCTTTTTACTCAAACTAGCAAAGTTATTTTTATTAACTTTTAACCTTATTTTTATTCAAATTATCAAAATATCCGTTGATTTGTATGGGCTGTGCATCGATGATTACCATGTTAAAATAGAAACTATACTATTAAAGTATTATTCTTGAAGTTCAAATAAAACTATGCTAATATAATACTCGAAAAAGACTAAATACTAATTAAATATATATTTTTCTTTTAACTAATTGATTTGTAAAAAAATTATTTATAAGATATTCATATTCCGTGTTAATAGAGTATTACATATTTCTCATTTGACTAATTTGTATCTAAAAAACCAGCTTTTAGTTAGTAAACGACTTTTTTTATATAAAAATAGATAACTTCATTAAATTAAAAGAATAAAAACTTGCTATTCAAAAGTATCTCAAAAATTACAATGAGCTAATGGAAAGTGAAATAATACCATTTTCTTCGTAGAAAAAATACCACAAACCAATCAATACAAATTCTACTCATTGTTTACTTTTCAATTTATCCACTCTTTTTTATCATTAATATTTAATAGGTTAATTGTTTCATTTTTATTCCAGTGTTAATTTATATTGAAATAGCACAACATTGAGGGTAATTTGTTGATTAAAATGGTAACACAAACATAAGTCGAGAGAAAGTAAAATACGCTTACAGGGACAGAAGCCCTGGTTTACATATACCAAAATCAAACCTAAGTTAACCAAGGGCCATGAGTTTGATCGAACAAATGTTACAATTTTTTAATTTTATACCACAAGTGTGCTTTTTCATGTTTGCAGGATAGTTTCCACCAAAAACAAGGTACATCTAATCATCATAAATCCAGATGACAAAGAGCATGGGATCATAACAAACAAAAACATATCAGTTTAAGAGAAACAACAGCAGATACAAAGCTAATTGACTAAGGTAATTGGATGTGCTTTCATCTAACTGCCGCTCTGGCACTCATTGATGTATGATAATTTGTGCTTCGCTGCTTCCTGTAAGATGTATATACATCATCATACTGACTCACCTCATTTGGATCAGCCGTGGCACCGAGTCCCAACCTTCCCGAGCCACTTGATCCTGGCTTCTGATCTACACTCCCATCGGGATAGGTCCCTGTCTCTGGATCAATCTGCTGCAAGTTTGCGGGTGGAGGTATGCATGCACCTCCCTTTCGTGTTTGAGGCTCTCTGTCATATTCATCATCCTCGTCTCTTGATTCGGTATTCATAGGGCCCTCAGAAGGATTTACCTCTCCAATTTCTTTAAAGAATTTTGACACTCTTTGAAGAATTTCTGATGGTGGTACGGTTGATGGTGGTATCATAGTTGGGATATCCAAAGGGCTCATAGAAGAATAAGGGACCCCACTACCAATCTGCATCTTTCTAACCATTCCAGGAATAAGGCCAGGTGGGAACAGTGGATATGGAGGCAATTGTTCCCCGGCAGCAGATGATGGAGGGGGCAATAAATGAGAAAGTTGATTAGTTGGTTGGACAGAAGATGGTATACTCATGGACCCTGGAAAGGCACCGGGAGGAGCAGAATTTGAGAGAAATTGTTGAGCTGTCATGGATTGCCCCAGAAGTTTATCAGAACGGTCTTGATCTAAGACATTTGAACCAGAGCCCACTCTATCAGCTTGCCACTGTTGGACAATATGGTTTGGAGTCTGCAGTATTCCTGCAAATGAGAGGAGAGAAAGATTATAATTTCCAAAATCAAATAGGCTAAACTTCAGACTAATGCTAATTGCACTAAACTAAGTTGCTTTAAAACAACATTGATCAGATAGATGGTATAAGGACTGTTCAGAAAAAACAAAAACTGGATCGAACTGCACCCGCACCGGAAAAGCCAAATTATGATGGCCGTTCATAAACCGATTTGAATCATCTGTCACAGTTCGGTGCGGTTCAGTTTTGTTTAATGGTTCAGTGCAGTTTGGTTTTTTAACCATCCTAATATTAATTAATAATAGCAACTTCTTACAGCTCAGTTCAAGTTTTTTATAATGGTAGTTTTGGTTTGGTTCGGAAATACAGAAGCGGTGCAATGAACCCTTATACCAGTTCAGTTTGGTTCAGGACAAACAATTAATAGTCAGTTTGGTTTGGTTTTCATCCTGAACCAAACCATGAACAGTCCTATATGGTATACTCATATGCAAATGTCACCTGGTGGCCACTATGAGTGATCGTGTAGTCACTCATATTGCCTTGTCACTTATTATAAAATAATACTTCGTGAAAAAAACACCAAAATAGCTTGCATTGTTTTGTGGATAAATTTACAACATATGAAACAACAGTAGTAACTCAAGGCTAGCCCCCTTATTGAAAACTGAAAGAACTTGAGAGACGCTTAATAAAACATTTTTTTAAAGCAAGAGGGTCATTTTAATGGTTTATATTCCTCACGGCGATGGAGTATTTCCAAACCAATTATTGCCCGAAATTTTGGAAATCGTTCAGTTATAACAGGAGAAGTAATTCCCTAACTTGCATACCATGATGCATTAATGTTAAAGAAGTGAAGCTTACCTGCACCTGAATCTGCCGAAGCAGAAGATAAGTTCTTAAATGTTGAGTGTGGCCCACCAATCATCTCACTGTTCAGTAAAGATATAGTCCCTTGATCGTATACTTCTTTAGATGCCCAGAACTCCACCATCTGCTGCAATCTTTTCCTATATTCCTCATTGCTTTGTGGATTGTGATAAATTCTTGCAAGCATAGAGCCTAAAACAGGTTTAAACGCATGGGCCTCATTGTCAAGGTCGTGAGTGCTTGTCCTTCGATTTAAGCTGTGAATCAGTAACACAAAGATCAAGGACGTTGAAAAGCAGAAACACCCATGTTAGCATCAATATCAAGAAGAATAACAATAAGCAGAACAAAAATAAGCGAGAGGGGAATGATCTTGTCAAGCCAAAACTTGCAAAAAAAGTACAATTGAAGGTAAAAGAGTTCTATTTATGTAAAATAAGCAGATAAAATATTTCCCCAGAACCAAATTAACCTCGTATGTAAGTAACCAAAATCACAAGCCTTTAAGCTAGAAAGTAGAAACAATTAGAAGATGTCCCAAAAAAAAAAACCGACCCCGCATCCATACATTGTCAACGAAAAAGGCTTTCATGATCAGAATAAACTTCTGTTGCCTATTTCAAAATTTCAATTGAGACTCCAGCTTTGAATGGAAATAACATTTTGAAAAAAGATGAAGCAAGTGAGACTCAGGGAAGAAAAAGTTGTTCACTCTATGCAGTTGTGCAGTAGGGATAGATGGCGGTTGCAAGTTGCAACTTCTAGTAGACAGGATCATTTTCACATTCCTCCTATCATGAAACTAACCCGGCAATAAGGCAAGAATTGCAGATGGGGATAAACCTATGCCAAAAACAAGCTTATTCTGATTTTGACACAACAATAGACGCAAAACAAACAGTTAAAGAGTGATCCATACTTTCTGTTGATTAGAAGCACAATTTTATGAGTATATCACATGCTAATCAGTCGATCGACATTTCAAATATGAGAAAAAGATTAGCTCTACACTGAGATAACAACCAATGCTACCTGTCAAAAAGAATGTCGTTTGCTAGGTATATTATATGTAACTGTCTCTCCACGTCATCCAATGAAAATACCCTATCTCTAAGAGTCTCTGCTAGAGCTGGTGCAAATGGAGCTCTCTGCATGAACCAAAGTTTGGCACCTTTAATGGATTCTTTTGTACCATTTAAATTATTAAGAACATTAGTCAGTTCCATTGCAACATCAGCTGGAAGTGGCCCAGAGAGCCCTTTGAAAGACTTGGATGACTGGTCATACTCAGGACGGCCATGAAGCCCAAAAGACTGAGGATGTTGATGGTGGTGTTGTTGATCATAGAACTGTTGGAAAGGAGGATGGCCTAGCATTGAAGGTGAAGATCCAATTCCGGCCGGATTCATTGGAGGACCACTAAGAGACGGGCTCATCATTGGATTTGGAGAAGGATGAATGATTGACATGGAAGACGATGGAAACGGTTGGTTGAATGGACCACTCGGGGGTCGAGTTGATAACCAAAGCTTAAAGCGGTAGTAAGCATGACCCTCCCCGCCAAAGAGAAAACTATAAGAAGGATTATCTCGTTGCTTTTCACAAATCATGGCTTCAAATTCAGGTCCATTTTTCACGGCATACTCAACAAGTTTGTCAATTCTCTTGTGAAGCTCTGGATCAGAAGGAGGAGCAACTGGTGGTGGAGCAGTGTCATAAAACGGCGATGGAACGTGAGGGTGAGGATAATGAGAAGGGAATGCCGGTGGCACTTGGTGCTGCTGTTGCTGGAGAAGAATATGAGGTGGGGGAGGGGCATGAGGGTGCAACTGTTGAAGTTGCTGCTGCTGCTGCATTGCATGATGAAAAGGGAACTGCTGCATAGACGGATGTGAAGCACCACCAGCACCTGGAGGTATAAAAGGAGGACCATGCATTGCTGAAGGAAACTGTTGATGTTGAGGATGAAATCCAAATGGCTGCTGTTGTTGCATATTAGCAGCCGGTCGCTGTTGCTGAGCATATGCCATAGCAGAGGCAGCAGCGTAATCATGATTTGGACGTTCCATAAGTCCCTCTAACAATATATATAGCTAAAATATGCCTCAACAACTCTACAATAATGTACCTACAAAATGAAGAAAATAAAATTCATTTCATTTCTGATATAAACAGACAATAGTTCTACTGCTATATTATCTCAACCTGACATGATAGTCATATTCCGGTATACATAAGAAAACTTATAAAATTACTGAATTTAAAATTAACATTTTTCAGAAACAAATTTAACCTAATTTATTTTTGGCTTAAATATAATTTTGATCATTTATCTTATATCAAATATTCAATTTGATCATTTATCTTTTATAATTGATGTATTTTAGTTCTTGTTACAATCACAACAACATTCATTAAATCCAATAATAGGCCTGCACTTGAAAAACTTCTTCTTGCATGCTTTGAAACTTATGTAAACTCTTTGAAAATGACATTTTTCATAGTTCACTGTATTTTCACTCCATATCTTTTAAGATTGCATACTAAACTTTACAATTTATCCAATATTTGATCTCAATGGTTCATGAAAATAATAATTATACAGTTGTTTAAAAGAATTATGATGGAAATGATTAAAATACACCACTTAGATGAAAGATAAATGACCAAAGTTACACTTAATCCTTTATTGTTATGTTCTTAAATTTATAAGAATAAACAAAGTACTGAATCTACACTATGAACGACGAGACACAAGCTTTAATTAATTTTGCGTTAGGTATTATCTTATCAATGGCGCGGAATCGCGGTACGGAGTGGAGGTCTGCTCTGCTTCAACGCAGTTCTATGATGAGTTTATTGGAAAAAGGAAGAAGAAAGGAAAACCTGGAGGATTTGCGCTCTGTTTCTGGCAAGTTGTTTGTGTCCGATGCGACTTCAATCCAACTTGTGACTCTGATTTCTTGTACAAGAGCAAAGCATCAAGACTGCATTTTCTTTTTTGATTTGATGGAGCTAGGGCTTGATCCAAAAATTTATGTTAATAGTTAATTAGTTCCTTTTGTTAATAAAAAAGAAAGAAAGATAAAATGTAATACTTTTTTATTCAATATTTTACTTTTTCTTATTTTCATTCAAAACTTTGTCTTATATACTACTATTTATTGTTATTTTTTTTATAATAAATCATTAATTTAATAAATAAAAAATAATTAAAATAATTAATTTATATTAATAAAATCACACAAAAACAAAAATATATTAAAATCAATAAAAACATACATTAACGCATGAGTGTATTTTTTATATTTAATATCTCATTTTCAAATTTTTACACATATTATACATTCAAAATAAAATATTAAATTATCTTTTTTTTTTAACGAAGTAGCTTCCTGAATTTGGAGAACAAATCTTTTTTTTTAATCCTAGTGCATCCTTGAGATGCATAGTGATGTAAATTTTTTTTCTTCACTTTTTAGTAATTCAATTATTCATTATATAATAAAATGAAAATAATTAAAAAATTAAAGTACTATTAATAAAATAAAATACATTAAATTTAAGAAAAAAATGCAGTTAATAAAATACATTAGAATAAATAATATCTTATATTATTTTAATAATTGTGTTGTGTAAGTATAGAAGTACGTCTAAGAGTAGGGTTGTGCATGGTTGGTTTTTTTAAAAAACTAAACCATATCCATTTTAAAACCAATATATGGATTTGGATTTATAACCAAATCTATTATTTGGTTTATAACCGGTTATAAAACCAATTGTAAAATTGGTTATGGTTAAATAACCGGTTTATAATTAAGCAGCTGGTTTTGAAAATTTTAACTTTAAAATCAATTTTTTTTTCAAAATTAGTTAAAGTTTGATTATTTTTTAAAAGATCATTTATTCATAGTTTAAAAATCGGTTATTTAAAAAAATTGATTTTTTCGATAAATTTTTTTAAAATTTGTCTCATCAAAATTTAAATTTTTTTTGAAAAAAAAAGTTTTTTTTTATTTTATTTTTTTCCGATATTTTTTCGAAAAAAATAAATTTCAAAATTTTTTCAAGAAATAAAATCTCAAAATTAACAAAATATTGGTAGTGGATAAAAACCAAATCCAAATATAAAACATAAGTGGTTATCCAACTGGTTTATAAATAACCGGATTATAACCATATATTTTAAACCGGATTTTTAAAATGGATTTGGATTCGGTTTTTGATTTGGGCCTTACAACCGGATTTTTTGTACAACCCTACCTAAGAGGAAAGGTGAATTAGGTGTTAGTAAACTTTCTTGTTTTTAGTTATATGGTAGTTGAATTTTCTGAGTTTAATAAAGTGTCTACTAATAATAAAGTGCTGCAAATAAATAAACACTTAAGATTTATCCTGGTTCCCCTTATAACCAACGGTAATCCAGTCCTCTTGCACACCACAAGAGATTGATCCACTAATTGTCAGAAAATGTACAACTCCCACTATGGAATTCTTGCTACAAATTTCTAACAAACACTTCTAAGATAGTACACCACTATCTTAGATTAAGCTAGTTTTAAGAAAGTACTACTTTCCTTTACAAGTCATACAATAAGATTTGAATAAGAATAAGAGAGGTATATTGATAAACAATCCAATAACAATTCAAGTACTTGAGAGTCTTTCTGAATGATATGAAAATGAAATTCAAGTACTTTGTAAAAAATCAGAATTTTGTTCAAAGTTGTTCAAGGTATTGATTCAAGGATTGTGTACTTTTGGATCTGAAGTTATGGGGTATTTATACTCCATAAACATCTCTTCAGATTTGTGGCCATTGATCCAAGAGGTTTGATGAAAAAATACAATATTCTAGAGCCATTCCAGATCTGAAAAATTGTATTGTTTCTAGTTGTATTCGAATACAGTATATGTGTATTCGAATACACCTCTTTGTAACGTTCAAAAATATTCAAAAATTACACCTTGTATTCGAATACACATTGGTGTAGTCGAATACAGATTAGTAAAAATTTGTCACTGACTTACTTTGTATTTGACTACAGATGGTTGTAGTCGAATACACATATAAAGATTTTGGCCACTGACTTGAAGTGTATTCGACTACACATAGTCGTACGAATACAACTTTGAGATTTTTATTTCTGACTTGCATTGTATTCGAATACACTTATGTATTTTGTCAAAAATATGAATTTTAAGACTTTGTTAATGTTGTTTTGACTTTTGAAAATATTTTAAATGCATATGTAAATAAGACTTGTTCTCATGTAACTGAAATATTGATTTGTATCATATACCTTTACATTTTATCATTTAATGTTTGGATTTGAAGCTTATTAATAAAGATATTTGATCTTCTTTTTTATCTTGTTGCATTGATCATAATTGGTGATATTTGTCTTCATCAAAAACATCTAGTTTACATGTTGTATTATATAGATAAATTTATATTATTATAACAATTCTATCTTGTTTTATAAATAAATTAGTCACTCAATTCTATTTTGTTAATCACTCTTTTTTTTCGGATATAATAATTAAAAATCAATAAAAATAGTAAATTATATTGACAACATGAAATAAATATATTAAACAAAATAAATAAAATATATATTAAATTGAAAAAAAAATACATCAAATTTAAAAATTAGACTCATATGTTTTACTCACCTATTCTTAGAGCATCTCCAACGGGATGTAAAATGAATTCGTCCGCCAGCGTGTAATTACTTAACTTCTAGTTTTTTGTGGGTTCACCCTTGGAGTTGTGCCAATGTGTCATCACGGTACTCTCAGGAAGGAACGATGCTTAATAGCAGTTAACTTTTATTAATTTATTAATAATAATAAATTTATCATTTTTTATTAATTTATAACCATTAACTTCTTTTTAATTTATTAAATAATAATAATTTTGTAACCATTACCTTTTTTTAGTTAATATACCACCGTTAGCCTTTTTTTTCCCTTTAATTACGATTGTTAGCTCATTAATAGGAACAATTTGTTACTCATGCTTTTTCTTCACAATTTTTGTTAGAAAATTTTATTAAAATTTTTAAATTAAATTTTATTTTAATTTTAAATTAAAATAATGTATAATAATATTAATTAGAATATTTAAATTAATATTTTAAGTTATAATAAAATTAAATATAAATAAAATATTAATTTATAAATTAAAGTTATGAGATATAATATGATTTTTTAAAAGTTAAACCGTACATAAGGAATGAATTGATTCAGGGTGATCTGGCATAGTAGAACCTATTTAAATTGAGTTCACCGTTGGAGTAAAAAAGGAACGAGTTGTGGCACAGTGGACCCCATCTAAATAACTCCTTGAATTCACCATTGGAGATGCTCTTAATGAAACATATGAGTTTCTAAAAATATGGTGCACTCACTTATCATAAATTTAGAAAATGAAACATATGAGTTTCTGATTTTCATCTATCAACTATAATCTCATACATCAAACATGTGAGTTTAATATTTTAAATTTGATTTTTTTTCGTCTTCTATTTAATATATTTTGTTTCATGTTATTAATATAATTTTTTATTTTTATTTTTAATTATAATTATTTTTATTTATTAGATCTATATGAAAAAAATGAGGAAGTGGTTAACAAAATATAATTAAATGACTACTTTAAGATAAAATTGTTATAATAATATAAATTTTATCTATAAAATACGACATAGTTGTTAATATAATATAACACTTTATTCTAACACATTTAATTAGTCGTATTTTTTTTCTTAAATTTAATATATTTTATTTTATTTCATAAACAGTGTTTTAATTTTTAAAATATTTTAATTATTTTTAATTTATTAAATAATTAAATATTAAAATGGTGGATAAATCTTTTTTGTACCACTACATGTTCGCGGATGCGACCTTCTATTTTAAAAGAACAGGACAATTTAGTATTTTATTGTAAATATAAGGTAATATGGTGTAAAATTTTAAAAAGTAGGATATTAATATAAAAATATCAGTTGAATAAATACACCAATACAAATAACAATGTATTATATTATTTTAACAACTCTATATTATATTTGAAGAAAAAATATGAGTTTTTTTTTTTTAATGAAATACAATGAAAATGTTAACTTATATGTAATATGAGAAATACTTTATGAGAGTTGTTAAAATATTATAACAATATATTTGACATATTTTTTTAAATGTATATATTTTTCTTTATTAGCTATATTTTATTTAATTTTATTAATATAGTTTGTAAGTATTATTTTATAATGTAATTAATAATTTTTTTATGAGAAAAATGTAAATAACAATAATTAAATTAATTAATTGATATATATAAAGTTACAAATTTGCATCAAACAAGAGAAAAAGTTATCATAATATTGAATTAAGCTTTGAATGGACATGCATACTAAGTGTAAATAATCTTAAACCAACGAAAATTATTCATGGTGCATAGTTATTTTTATCTTTAATTTAAAATGTTAGTGAAGGTTTTATATAAAAGGTCAAGGGATGTGAAATACATCTTGATAGTTTATTCTATTTCAACAAAATTTTAAAATTTATTCGGCAAAAAGAATATTAAAAATCTCTAATTATATAAGTTAGATGTATTATTTTTCTTTAAATAAAAGTTGAATGTATCATTTATCTTATAAATCTATTTCATAAAGATAAATTTATGTTCCATCTAAATTTTAAGACTATATAAAAGTAATATTATGTTTTCATACGTAATTTTTTTTACATGAAACTAATATTTATTTAATTCGATCGAAATATATTGATCAAATACAAATTCAAAATAATTGAAAACGAAAATAATAGATCCAAAAAATGAGACTAATTACTAAATTCAAGCAATTGAACTTTAAAAGTTGAACTCACATGTTAATGTAAACTTAGCCGACTAAAATTGATTTGATTAAATTTAAAATGAATTAACTCATATAAATTTATTACCACTTATGAGTTTATTATATTTCTGAGTCCACTATTAAATCAATTCGAAAACATAACTTGAACTCATAAAATCGGACGAGTTTATCAATTATAATCGAATTTAACTAAGATATCACTAGTATAAATTAACTGTTGATATATATAGAAACATGAGTTTAATTTATCACGTCAAAATGTACAAAAGTTTTACTTATATTGCAACAAAAAACAGTTACGGGTAAATTTTAATTATTTATTATAAGTTGATGTTTCTGAAGAGTTATTTACATGTAAATAAATTAAAAGTAAAAATATATTTATACTCTTTAAATTCAATTCAATTTTTATATAGATCATTTAAGTTTATTTTATTTAGATTTTGTCATTTAAAGTACATTTTATTTGTGTCAATCCATCTTAATTTTAATAATAATTAATTAAACTAAAAATTTATGATAATTTAAAACTATATCAAATACAACAATAATATATTTTTTCATATTAATCTTTCATAAAATATTTATTAAATTTATAAATAATTTATATTTATTAATTTTATTTACAATAATTTATACACATGTATACACTTAATTACAAGCTAATAAATTTATGTCTACATAATAAATATTTTTAATTTATTTCACATATAAAATAATTATATTATCATCTTGTTACGAAGTTTCAATTAAAAAAAATTAAATTTAAAAGATTTCACGCATAATTTAATATATATAAAAAAAATTAATTGTACAAATATATATAATTAAAAAAATCAAATAATAAAAGAAATTTAAAAAATTTAAACAAAGATTAAGCTAAAATTTTAAAAACTAAAATTATATTTTTTTTTTCAAATTAAATCATTAAAACAGTTTAACCTCATTTTATTTTCAATGGTTAAATAGACTTACACATAAACACTTAATTAAACTATTTGTAAGAATTTTGTGAAAATTGATAATTTGCACTTTGGGATTTCAATCCGAACTGGAGAGTGTGAAAGAAAAAAGACGGTTACTCAGAGCTTATACCAGTCAAGTTGTTGCATGCGGAGACCAAGAAATATGAGACCAAATATCGTTTCTGAGGTAAATAAATTCATTTTCGATCCAGATTTTAACATTCTTTTGATTTTTCCATTTCTCATCAGAGATCTCGAATTTGCTATGATTCATCTTTAAAATTTGGAACCCCTGAAAATGAAACAAATTACGATATTAACACATTATCGCTTGATTTGTATATAATTCGCTGTTTTTTCCTTTTGAATGATTAAATTCAATTAACTCTCGTTTTAGAATGGTTAGAATTTAGATAGAGATTCTCTTCGTTGTTGTGTTGTTATAATTACGATAATTATTTATCCTTTAAAACAGGCAGGGTTGCCTACTAGGTTGAATCAATGGTGGGAAAATATTCCGTTTCTCACTTCTGCAGTGGTGGTTGTGTGTGGAGTGATTTACTTTGTTTGTCTTTTGGTTGGATATGATTCCTTTAGCGAGATATGCCTCTTGCCCTCTGCTGCTGTATCCAAATTTCAAGGTACTATATTTTGTTCTCCAAGTTTAAGACATTGTATTATTCGGTTAATATAGTTAATTGTCTTGATAAGCTGATAATAATAATAATAATAATAATCTAGTTGATGTATAATTGGAGCTGTAGGCTCTTGCAGTGATTTCTGAAATTGCTATTTCAGGGGCTGGATTATCATGTTATATGTAAAGTCGAACACCTTTTAGTAGTGTTCCTTGTTCCATTTTTAATTGGTAAATGATTTCCATCTGCTAAGTTCAAAATTAAAATTTCCTTTTGCTTTGTGACTCTTTTTTTTTGGATTTAAATGATATGCATTGTCATCGTAATTTTTTTTATGGACAAAACTTAGGTGCTTATTGTGTGGTTCTTAACTAAAATACACTTTTAGTGATCAAAATAAACTCTTGAGAAAATCAAAAGTAGTTTTGAATATTTTTAGCTAGGAACCACACGAAAAACACTTAAGGAAATGCACATAAGTTGTCATTTTTTTTACACCGTCAAACAACTATACTAGTTGAAACATTAAAAACGTTTGACTTTAATTAGAATTATCTTAAAAGTCACATATATTGTGCTTTTACGCCGATAGTGCAACAAAATTAAACTCTTGTTTATTTTCTCCTTCTAATATCCTGCCTTTTCTGTTTACTATTTTCCCTGAATAATTTTAAAGCTATTAACATTTAAGTGCCAAAAACCTAACCCGTTCATCTTGTGATATATATTCTCTGGTTGGACGTGTTGAATCTGATTTTTGCCAGTGTTAAGAATAATTCATGTTTGGGAAATTTCTTGAGTTGCTATATCTGAGAACCATCTTTTCCAAACATTGTTGAATCTTGGGCTATTTCCTTGTAGTTCTTGCTTCCATTTAGTGATTGAATACTTATTTTTTCCATGCAGTTTACAGGATTTATACCTCCATTCTTTTCCATGGTTCAATCCTTCATGTTCTCTTCAACATGATGGCTTTAGTTCCCTTGGGCTCTGAGCTAGAGAGGATCATGGGCTCAGTTCGCTTGCTATATGTCATTATTTTGTTGGCTACGAGCAATGCTATATTCCATGTTCTCATAGCATTGCTGGTGGCACACAATCCTTTTCTTACAAACGATTATTTCATGAATGAGTGTTCTATCGGGTTCTCAGGAGTTCTATTTTCGATGATTGTTATAGAGACAAGCCTCAGTGGAGTTCAATCGAGGAGGTTGGTTATATAAATATAGCTGCAGTCAGGGAATTCACCACAATTGGAAATATGCAATTTAACAAATTAATAATAACTGTTTTTCTTTAAGATAGTTTGATGGAAACCACAATTTGGAAGCTGTTTGAGATGCTGAATTAATAATATCATGCAACAGTGTTATCATAAATGATTACTTTGGAAGGCTAAAATATGTTTTTGATCGTTAAAAAAGTGGTAAACTTTGATTTTGTTCCATATAGTTTTTATTTATTTTAGTCCATGCAAAAGTAGTGTCTTTGTCCCTTACAAAGGCCTGAAAAATCACAGCTTTTGTATTTTCAGGGACTAAAAATGGATGAAAATATTTTAGGATCAATTCCAAAATTTGGCAATTTTATAGGGACCGAACACATATTTAAGCTTTTTGAGAGGGTTATCTTCAAAATGAGAATTGAATGATGATAGTCTTTTTTTATCATATTTATTAATATACTTTTTCCTAGCAGTTCACTCTGCAATGATTTTCTTTGCTTGTTTTGCTGAAAAGACAGTAAACATTTGATAGATATGCAATGTTACAAATCCTGAATCTGCAAGGGTTTACTAACGTATTCTATTCATTTTGCAGTGTGTTTGGGTTGTTTAATGTGCCTGCAAAGTGGTGAGTATAATTTTGCACTAAATATGGTTTGTAAAAATATAATGTATTATCTGTTTTAATCCCTATTTAAATTTCATTTTATATGTATTGTATTTAACAAAATCAATGTGTTTTTAATCCCTCACTGGGGAGACCAGGACTAAAAGAACATGCTTTTTGTTTTTTTAACGACTATAATCAAATTTTGTTATTTTTATAGGGAAAAAAATAGTACTGAATTTGTATAGTTTTTAATAATAATATTTTATATCGGCGAATCTCTTTTATGATAATTGGGCATATTGTGTTTTAGGTATGCATTTTTTTTGTTGGTAGTGTTCCAGCTCCTCATGCAAAATGTATCACTACTTGGACACCTTTGTGGCATTATATCTGGGTTTGCATGTAAGATTTCTCTCTTTTTGCCTCCTTTGCTTTACTGTTCTGTCTTTTCCAATAACTTGAACTACTTACCTATGATATTATACTGTGATGCTTGTGTTTCAGATACATTTGGCTTGTTTAATCTCCTCATACCTGGGACATCCTTTTATTCTTCAATTGAAGCCTCCTCCTGGCTTGTAAGTCTCTTTCTTGAATTGGCTTTGATAGTGCACTGAGATGGGAAAGTTTGCAGTCGCTAGTTGCATCTTCAATGATATTGAGTCAAATGTCTAAGGCACCAATAGGAACCTGTATTTTAATAGAAATAAATAGTGATAAACATAAACCCCAATTACATATATAGAACCCTGCAGAACTTTCAAGGTTTGTAAGTTCCCTGGTCTAAGACCCAATTTCACTTACAAATGACCAGTCATCTCTCTCTCAACCCCTGTTTTTATTCATTGGGAAGGTCTTATTTCTTTAATTATTTCATCCCCCAATTAACTAACCGACTAACTAATTAACTAATATATCGATTCCAATTAGGGACTCTCAAATCCATATCTGTTGTTTATTTCCGATTTCTGTCTATATCTTCCTGTTGTTATGCAGGATACAAATAATTTTGTGTGTGTGTTTGTCGAAAACATGCTTTGCTTGGTTAGTTAACTGATGCAAAAATCATTACTTACAGCACTAAATTACTAAGTGTCAAATTACAAATTATTTAAAAGGCATCAGGAACATGAACACTCAATCAGTCAGTAATTTCAAAGAATGGTTAAACATTTACCACATATTGATTCAATTAAGTAATTAACCACAGGAGTGGTTAATGAAATCCATCATTTTCTGGGGGGCTAATTGAATTCATAAAAACAATTGATGTACTGAACAAGTTATGACTGGCTGTGTTTATATCATATATAAGTAACCACTTTTATTTTAAAATGAAAACGGAAAATGGAAAAACATCCAATAGACATCCATTTTTTGAGAATAAATGCATATATATCAATATCATCATCTGTGGACCTTTTGTAAATATGTTTGTCCTTTTAACTTTCAGTCATCATGTGTGAGACGTCCTAAATTTATTGTTTGCACTGGCGGGAATCCCTCGGGCTATATCCCTACACATACAAGCCAAAATTCAACCACTAGGTAAGTTCTGTGATTTTTATACTAAACCTTACCAA
The DNA here is from genome assembly GCA_037974835.1 of Cicer judaicum. NCBI lineage: Eukaryota > Viridiplantae > Streptophyta > Magnoliopsida > Fabales > Fabaceae > Cicer > Cicer judaicum. The sequence goes on from JBBPBS010000753.1 coordinate 1,300,675, forward strand.
TGGCACTAGATATCCACCAATCCGCATTTTAAAATATGCACTTTTGTGAGGCAGTGGACTACTTTCCGGTAATATTTGGAGGAACCTATCATCATTGATGCCTCGAAGGGAAGCGTCTGCTCAGCCTCAGGTATGTAACTCCTCTTGTCTTATGCTTTTGGTGGTCTCTCAAAAAATCTTGCACATGTTTGTTGCCTTTGCTCATTATGTGAAACAAAATAATGCAATGAAATTGTTGTGCAGTACATTCATGAGAAGTGAAAGTGTGTTAGTTTGACATAAGGTGCTGTGTTCACTTTAGTTGTGTTCACTATAGTTCTTCAGAAGGAGATTTTCTAACAACCCAAGCAGTTGGTTAGTTTTACGATTTTTGGACCTGGGATTATTTTTATTTGAATTAATCTTATATCTTCAACAAAAAGTTTTATCATACTTTTTATTTCCTTCATATTCATGAATTCATCCATAGTTGATAAGGTTGTAACATAAATAACTGCTTTAAGAAAATTAATAATAACTTTAGGTGCTTTTCTTATCATATAAATTTCACTTCATTATTGGGAATATTTAATGTGACATAACATGATTTTTCCGTTTTCACTTGAATGATATGTCATCCATCCATTTCAAGCTGTTTATTAACTGGCTTTGCATTTTGTTGTGCCTGTTTGTTAGCAATAACAGTTTTGAAAGCTGAAACTATTTCCCTACTTTTTATGCTAGACATTATTGATTGCAAGTTTCCATTATGCATTCATTTTTATATTCTCCTTTGTAAGCTGGAGGCGTCCATTTGCAGACATTTGATTGTATTACGTGATACCTTGCAGTCAGTTGAGGACAGTAGGTTCCCTGGGAGGGGAAGGACACTTGGTGCTGTTCAAGGTCAAATTGCTTCTGGTCTTAACTCAGATTCAAATCTTCAAGCTAGACTTTTGGAGGATAGTAGTCCCAATCATCCTTCAGATTCAGCCATTCTGAATACTACTCAACGGTTACCGGAAGGAAGGTATGAGAGATGGTTTTGTGCATGATTGGGTAACTTACAGTGGTTGCTTTTTTCTCAGTAAAAATTTCAGTATGCAGACCACAGTTATCTTTTCCTTTGTAGTTTGAAGATGTCCTTAGAGTATTAGACATCGTCAGATGTAGTGTTTTTTCTAGGAGCGGCAATTTCAACTTGAACCCAGCAGTTAGATGAGCTTGGGTTGCAGATTGGTTACCTGTTTGGCATGGACAATAAGCATTTGTTTTCAAGTTCATCTGTCTAACCTGAATTAATTCTTGGAACATATATTGGTGCAATTTTTTACAGAGTATATTTCAAATGTCCAGAATATATATATATATATATATATATATATATATATATTAAGTATTTAATTTAAAAAATAATTAACATGACTTTATCTATAAGCTAATAAAAAACTCCATAAATAATTCAAATTATATATTCATAACCACTGGACAACTAGATTTACGCATAATATATAGGGTTAACTTATAAGCTTCACATCTGCAGAATAAGAAATACAACATAGTACTAGTTTCTTTATAATCGGATGTCCATTAATGGGCTGCTCATACTATATAATGGCGATTTCCAGTTATATCAATGAAAGGGCTCACTGAGTTGTAAATAGGTTGATGGTTAACCATTGCTTGCTTAAGTTAAACTTATTCTGTTATTAATGAATATACCAGCAATGTGGATTTCACTAGGTTTAGGTTACCTGTTTAACAAACATGTCATTTTGTCTCCCCGTTATTATCATTGGAAATGGGAAGTTGAGAACTAAACAAAGTGTGGTCACTATTGTATAGTATCTCTTGCTTGGATTGATTATTTAAATTAAATTGCTATTCTTTAATAGGATAGTTTAGTAACACTAAAATATTATTCCAAAGTTTGTGTTCATGTATAAATGATGTTCACTTAATTTTCTAATTCAATTTAGGCATTCAGCCGGTAATGCAGCTACAGCAGGAGCAGGCATTGCACATCATCAGGTCTTTTATTTACGATGGTTGAAAATTTTGTTGTTTTCTTTATACAATCTGGATATTTAATATTAATTATATTTTACCCTATGAATGCAGGGTGCAGTTGTTTCAGAAGAAGAGATTAAGAAACTTGTATCAATGGGCTTTGATAGGGTAAAAATCAGTTTCCATATGTGGTCAAGAAATATGGCTTGGACATCCTAAAATATTTTTCTCATCTAAAAGATTAAGTGTATAAAAATTATAGCTGTTTCATTGTTTGATCTCCTTGTGGGTCATTCTCATCATATGTGAGAAAATAATTTGATGGTTAGGTATTTTATTACATTCATCACTCATCGAATTTTTTGCTCGGAAGTAGTATCATATCTATACATGTACATCAAATGTAGATTAAAACCTGTTTTTTTGTTTTGTTTATCTTGGGCTGCTTTCAGACACAAGTGGAAGTGGCATTGGCGGCTGCTGATGGAGATCTTAATGTGGCAGTGGAAATACTCATGAGCCAGCAGGTCCTAGTTAATTTCTATTTTTTTAGTTGTCTTTAATTCTTCCCATTTTCTTACTTAACTATTTGTTTCTTGATTTTTTTTTCATTGAAAATGTTTGTTTGTTGATCTTATTCCATTTACAGGGTTAAGACATGACAGCTTCTCTTTGATTCCCAATGAGACTTCCCTGACACGGTTGATTGGGTATATATCCTCTGTGCTTGTTCAATCACTCTGTTTAATCTTGGACTCTATCACTAACAGTTTGGTGACGCCTGATGGTCATGCTAACACCAATGAACAGAATTGAACATATGTAAACCACATAACCATACTAATGTATAACAAGGTTGAATATGATTAACTAAAGAGTTTTGAAAAGAGAAGTTTGTGGTCAAGTTGTAATTATTATGTTTCCCTCCCACCCCTTATCTCCCCTTCTTCAATATGTTTTTATACAAAATATAGAGAAGGCCTGTAATGCCCAAGCTGCAGTAATACTTTGATTCTGAAATTTAATTTCAAGGCAGTCGAATGGAATGAAGTGGATTAGGGAAATGAAAAATTGGAATAGGTCAGTGATAAAGGCTTGATGACACGTGATGATATGGAACACAATGGAGTGAAATGATAGAGTACAAGATAATAGAAATGATGGTGCAACATTGTTTTCAGGATTAGGTTTTTAAAGTGAAATTGTTGTGTTTCGGAAACAATAAAAATGACAAGATTTAAAATCAAAAAAAATATATATCTACAACTAATATTTATAGTCTGATTGGTCTCTCTATTACAATGAGTCAATTTTTCATTTCAAGAGTAACATGTTCTTTTTATTGACTAGGTGAAATTGATACATATTTTAGAAAGAAAAAAAAAATGATTTTACAATTAAACAGCACCTAAGATTTTACGAGTTTATATTTTCAAAAACAACAGAGGGGCCTATCAATTGAAAAGTTTGGTGAACATCGTAATATAGACATCAAAATTGCTGAAACAATGAATTATAAAAACACAAATTACAAATAAGTTAGGGTTGTTTTTCTTTCCCCTCCTCCTCATCCAATGTTTTGAGGGGGGTGAGGAGAAGTTTTATAAGTTTTTTTTACTAAAGAAAAGTTGTCGTCGATTAGATGGTGCCATGCATGAATCCTTGAAAGCATGTTAATCAAGAGTTATAGAGTATGCTACTCTCTCCATTCTACAGTGACCTATTTTGTAAAAGAAATTATCTTAATCAGGAGCTATAGAGTATGCCACTCTCTCCATTCTATAGTGACCCATTTTGTAAAAAAAATTATCTCAACGATATTTTTAATGTAATGCTGATTGAGATTAAAGATGTAGATTTCAAGCTCCATATTGTAGTTTAAAACAAAATATGTATCCAAGAAATGAATAAACTATCACCATCTCTCCAATTTAGTTTCTGAATTATATAAATGTTTTTTTTACAAACCAAAATATTACAATTCATTCAAGTTAATAAAATAGATAAAACAAATTCAAATCGCTAAAAATTGAAAATGACGAAGTTGTAAACAAATTCACATCATCTAAGTCAATTGCATATAACAATTAGTGGTCTACAAATGTTTTGATATATGAAATACTTATGCCTCCAAAGCTATATAGTGTTGACGATCGAGTTATGACTGCATCTGTAATTGACCACCAATCTAAACCACAAACATTACACAACACATGAAATCAAAAAACGCCCCACCAAAATGACCAATAACGTTGGTCCCTCTATGAACTGATTTTTAGAATTTTGTCTGTCCTCTCCATGTTTGATTTTGTGATACTCTGATATAAGATGACACTTAGATGATATTTAAAAGTTGAATAAAATATTTTTTATGATATTATTGTTGTAATTAATTTTATTTTTATATTAAAGTATTTAAATAAAATGTTTAAAATTTATTCATTTTATTTAAATTTTTTCAATAATTTTAAAACTTAAAATATTTATATAAAATACTAAAAATTATTTATTTTATCTATAGTGTTATTTTTAATATTTAAATTATTACATTTTTAATATTATTTAATTTATTTATATATTAAAAATAAATTTATTTTACTTTATTTTTACATTAAAATATTTAAAATTAAAGCTTGAAATGATTCAAAATTTCAAAATATTTGAATAAAAAATATTAAAATTTTATTAAATTTATTTTTTAATATTTTAATACATAAATAAAATAAATAATTACACTAATAAGGCTATAGAAAATATTTTATCCGACCCACAAACATTATATAAATATC
>JBBPBS010000753.1:1305856-1333289 GCA_037974835.1 Cicer judaicum
TTTGTACAAAATAAGACACCAAAACTACTAATATAATAACATTTACCATCAAATTAAATATTAAGATATTAATAGCATTTAAGGTTTGTTTGCATATAATAAATTGGCATAATATTTATTATTGAATATTAATTGTTGTGCATAATATTTAACTTAAATTTATTTTAAACTATAAAAATCATTTGATGAATACATGTTTTCAGTATTTGTATAATTGTAAAAAATATTTGTTTAAATGGTAAATTCAAATTATGAAAATATATCATATTGAATTCAAATGATTTTTTAAAAAATATGGAAAGTTAATATTTTATGAATTTTTTATTTCATTGCCTCAAATTTCTTTTTCCATACAAATATCACCATAATGCGATATAACAAATATGAATGAAACTTATCCTTAATGAAAATCTGCATCTTATACAATTCAGGTGTCTGGCACTAGCGGTGGTATACAAAATATAAAATTAATTAGATTATATTGATAAATTGAATTTTATTACATAAAAAAGAAATTAAATTAATTAAATAGTTTATGAATTGCATATAAAAAAAAAATAATTAATTAAATTAATTTAATAATTTTAAATTTCAATCAAGATTTTTTTTAATAATATTTTTGAAATTTATTTTTCTAAAAAAAATATAGAAATGCTATTTTTGAAAAATTTGTGAGAAAAAAATCAGAACATTATTTTCTGAAATTTTTTTTGATTTTTTTGGAAAAATAATCGAAACTTTTTTCTCAAAATTTTTTACATCTATTTTTCTCAAAAATATTTTAAAATTATTTTTTCGAAATTTATTTTCTAAATATAATCAAAACTTTTTATATCTCTCTTTTAAAAAAAATTAAAAAAAAATTCTAAAAGAAAATCAATTTTTTGTGGTAAAAAAAATTTAAAAGTTATTTTTTCAAAAAAATTGTTCAAAATCGTTTTTATTTAAAATTTGTTCAAAATATTAATTGACGCACAGTATTTGTGTGTCGTAAAACTTGACGTGCAGTATTTGTGTGTTGTAAAACTTGAAGATTTGAAGATGATCCCTGCCCATAAAAATGTGCATTTCATTTTGTTGAAAAAATAAAAAGAATTGCGTCTTCCTATAATGAATATGGAATATATAAAGTTTTAACTGTGTATAAATTAATATTTATATAATTTTGAATAACTCAAATATATATTTTTTAAATTAACATAATATATATATTTTTTTTTGTTTTTTGATTATATATATATATATATTTATAAAATGGGTGAAATAAATGAGAATTACAATTATAGCATATTTAAAATTTATAGAATACAATTTAAAAATATGTTGGAAATATAATGTTATATATTATTCAAACAATGTAGCATATTAAGAACTAAAAATTATTACCGACTATATCAAGAGTTTGTACGAGGATTAAGAAATTTGATGATAATATTATATTAATTGACAATTTAAATTATTTTATTAGTATATTTTGAAGAAAGATAATTAATTTATATTTTTATTATATTACTTATTACATCAAAGAAAAAGATATAATTAAATTAAAAGTATATTAATAAAAAAATAATTAATATAGTTGAATAATTAAATTAATCTTATAAAAAATACAAATAAAAATATTTCGTATGTGGTTAATCTCGAAAGTTCAATAAATTTAGTAGTAAACGGTTAATGTGATAATATTGAGTGCTATGATTTAAATCTCGTATGATTTTTATAATTATAAAATAATTATTATTGTCATTATTATATTATTTATAATTTTTTATATTTTTATTTTTCAAATTATTAATTATATGAAAAATATATATTCGACAATGAAATTAAAATCTGTACTAATTCAAAAAGAAAAATTGAAATTTGAGAATGTTATTTAAAAAAATTTGAAACATGAGCAAATAGAGAAAACTTTCTAAGAATTTTTTTCAATGGAAACTTTCTAAAGTTGCATAGGTTAATTTAATGCATTTTGTGACTCAAATGGATGGAAGATATAAAATGAATTTAGTCTGAAAAGTTATAAATGAATTCATTGAATTAAAATCCCTACAGAAAAAATATATCATTTTGGTCAACGGCAAATCTAAGTGCATTAATAGGTATCTTTCGCTATATATAATAAGTTTAATATATTTTTTATATTTAATTATTCTATATAATTCTTCTATAAAAAATTACATCTATAAAATAGTTAAAAAAATATTATTTAATTATCAAATTTGTCCGTCTTATTTCGAGATGTTCGGTCTCTATATTATTGCATTTAGGAGCCTAGTGAAATATTAAGTTTTAAAGTATAATTTAATAAATAAAAAATAAATTTTTAAATGTATAACAAATATAATAAATTAAAACACTGATGAGATATATTCAAAATTATAATATCATCTTAGAATTATAAAAAAAGACAAATTAAATATATTTATCTTAATAAATACTAATAATTTTATATCTTACTTACTTAGAATGAATTTTAATAATAGACACGTAAGTGCTTAAAGTCAAATATATTAAGTAAAAAAAAACTCAATATACTAAATCATATAAAGTTCACAAAAAAGATAAAATATATAACTACCTAAAGTGTCAGTACAATAATAAAAATTCTTAATAAATATATAACTATTAGTCTCTTGTATTTGTTACTTACCGTAAAACTATCACGACATGAATTAGAAATAATATGGGCGATTAGTTTTTATTTATTTTGTTTATTTATTTATTTTTTAATAATTTAATTGGTTACATTAAAAAATACATTGTTAATGTATTTAGTACAACATTAATTATATTTTATAGATAAATTTGATTATTTCAAGTGTCATGGAATTTAATTTTTCTAAATAGTTATTGTAAGCTTTTATTTTCTTTTTTGCCAAGTAAAATATAAAAACTAATAATTTTATACTTTACTTAGTTAAAATAAGTTTTAATAATAGGCACATAAGTGTTTAAGGTCTAATATATAAAGTAAAAGAAACTCCAATACACTAAATTGACAAAGAAATAAAATATTAAAGTACCTAAAATGATAGTAGAATAATAAAAATTCTTAAATCTTTGGGAAAAAAGACGATGACAACTATTAGTCCCTTTCTTTCCGTCACTTACCTTAAAACTATCACGATATGAATTAGAAATAACATGGCCGAGTAGTTATTTTTATATAACTTAATTGTTTACATTGAAAATATTATTGTTAATTTATTTAGTACAACATCAATGTATTTGATTATTTCAAGTGTCATCCAATTCAATTTTTCTAAATAGTTATGGTAAGTTTTTATTTTCTTTTTGCTAATTTAATTTTCATTTTACATTAAAAAAATGCATTTATTCATTGAAGCGGCTATTTGGCCATCGATGGATGTTGAATCTAGCTAAGTGACTAAATTCCTAAAACCCGTACTTGGGATTGAATCTATTAAGAGAATTACACACATTTAGTGTTTGGTAGAGACGGACCTATGTAGAAGTTTGTGTGGGCAATCCTCGGCACTCGGCACTTAGTTTTGAAAAATAAATATTTTTAGTACTTAATACACTAAAAAAATTAATTCATATGATAAAAAAATACATATGTTACAGATTATGATTCCACTATGTTTTGATTTTTTATAAAATAAATGTATTAGTGTTGTTATAATAGTTTTTGAATATACACAAATTAGAAAAATAACTTTAAATGTCTTTTTTAGTCATTTTAATGTTTAAATATATCTTTAGTTAATTAATTTAATTTATTATTTTTTGTTTGTCACATTAGTCTATAATTACTAGCAAAAGATATATTTAAAAATGTATTTGTAATTTTAATAAATTTAAATACTATAGCATTATAAACGAAAACACTTAAAATAATTAACTTAAAAGAAATATATAACGTTATCACTACTCAAAATTTCAACGCCTTGAAATAGGAAAAAATGGCTATTTACCCACTATATAATACACACACCTTCACTACCTCACTCACTCGTATCTTCACTACCTCTCACACTCTCATATCTCTCTCTCTTGTTTTAGCTCTCTTCCAAGTAAAACGAGCTTCTTCTCCTTTTGCTTTATTCTTTACACAATAATTATTGTTGTTACTATTTTTCATTGTATAGCTATTAATGACTGTTATAACTTATAATGATCTTATGCTGTTCACATTTCGAATCCATGCTCTTAAATTTGTTATTTCAACTTAAAGGTGTGAAGTACACCATGACGAAAATACATCATCATATATGTTTATATTTAATTACATTCATTTTGAACTTATATCGGTGTATTAGTGTCCTATTTGATAATTTCATATTAGTGTTGTGTTCGATTTGTGTTTGTGTCAGTACTGTATAGGTTATTTGTCATATTAATCAGCAATTTCTTATAAATTTAAATTAATTTGTTGATTTTAGGGTTTCAAGGAATGGAGGATCGCCGATCGAGGGTTGGTATGTTTGAGAGATTCAAATTTAAGATTCACAACTTTGTTCGATTGACTACAGTTGACATACTTTACTCTGAGCCATTCGTTCTCTGCGGCTATCCATGGTATATTTCGATTAATGAATTCCCATAGAATTTATTTGATTACATTCCAAAAAATATACATTTACACGCATTAGTAAATCTTAACCAATCATTAGAGATCGATTCACTCACATTTCAGCTTTACAAAATTATTATTAAATTAAATCATCTTTGTTGTTCATTTCTAATCCGATGTTCAAAAGAAGTAATTGCGTATTATTGCGTAATCCAAATGCTTAGATTTTGTGCTCTTTGATACCATTTATATCACTTGCTTTTGTTTTGATTTTAGGAGGATTATTGTATATCCATACGGCAACGAAGCAAATTACATGTCAATTTATTTGGAGGCTCTTCCATCTCCTAATTCCAATGAGAGAGAAATAAGAGATGTGATATTTAAGCTGATTGTATTTAATCACATTGATATCAACAGGTCAATCACAAAAGGTATCAATCATCTTCTATTTTCTTAGCAATTGCACTGTAACTGAAAACAGTCGCACACATTTCAATCGTGCACTTAAAATTAAAATTAGATAATCTAAATTTTAGGATATAATTTTTTAAAAGAAAAATTTAAATCTCAAAATTTAAACTGATACTCTAAGATTGTATACATTTCTTCCTCTCCTGTAGGTTATATTTTGGTCCTCTAATATCATATTTTAAAAATTAAACACGAGGCAGAACATATGTTTCTTACCGATTTCATAGAGTATTTGTTTCTAAGTGAATTTTATGTATTTTAATTTATGTTTAATTACAATTTTAATCCTTCTATTATTATTAATTTATGAAATAAATATTCTTATTTTAAAAATCAAAAGTTTTAATTCATCTTTTAGATCTTTAAATTAAAAAATAACAATTTGACATATATTAATTAAATAAAAAATATAAAAAAAAATTAAAATTGAAAACTAAGTTTGTATAACGTTTTATTCTAATTTCATAAATATTAATTATTCTACATGACACGTTATCAAAAACATTACATATTACTGTTTGAAAAATTTTCAATTTTTATAATAGAAAGACCGATTTCATAAATCAATAAAAATAAAAAAAAATCTAAAATTACATATAAAGTTTAAATTTATTTATTTGAAAAATTCCATAAATTTTAATATCTATAAAATAATTACATTTCAAGTGTTGATAAAATTTATTCACTGATTTGACTCTGAATATATGAATTTGACAGAGAGTAACCATATATTCAATGAAATGGAGAGTGATTGGGGATTCACATCATTCATACCTTTAGCAGATCTGCACAATCCTCGATCGGGTTTTGTTGTGTACGACACATGTATAATTGGAGCAGAGATATGTGTGAACAACTCATCAAGACAAGCTAATCGAAGTGGAGGAGGACGTAGCAGCAGAAATAGGGAAATGATAATGAGAAGGGTGGAAGTGGAAGAAGAAGAAGTTGAAAATGTAGAAACCGTGGTTGTTGATAGAGAGATGAGTGATGTTGAATTATTATTAGGGGAAGTAAGTGAAGTTGTGGAATTCAGGGGATTAGGAAAAGTGGAAAAGAGTTTTGTTCCGCTGTTAGAAGAAGTATGCTCTCGATATCCTTCACTTATTCAGTGTCAGCAGGCTCGAAGCCGCAAGTTTATTGAATGGGCTTTCACTGCTTTGGGGAGAGTTCTTTATTTTCTTAAAACTAGAAAAGTTAAGGATATGAATGAGAAAGGTTGCAAGGATCTTCAAGTTTTGTGGGAGGAACTTCAGGCGTTTAGATTTGATCTTACTTGGCTAGAGCCTCATGTTCAATATGCTTTAGGAATCAAAAGTTATGTGGAGAAAGGTATCGAAGTTGAAAAACTGAAGCAGAATGTGGCTACTCTGGAGATGGAAATGGAGAGGCTAAGGGTAAATTTGGTTGGTGCTGAGGTTGATTTGGCAACAGCAATAGAATTGCTGAATGCAGAAGGGTTCAATGAGAATGATTTGAATGTTGAACTTGGATATGGGATACCATAGACCTACCTCATTCTTCACTTTTACTTTTGCTGTCTTAATTAAATTTAGCTAATAAGTCGCTCATCTTCAACATCATTGTCTATCTTTCTTTCTTTTTCCTTTTTCTTTTTTTTTTTTTAATTCAGGAGAAGATAATTTATTATTTTCTCCAATTTCTGTTTTTTTTTTCTTCTTTTTTATGGTTGTATTAAGTGCATTAAGACAGTTAATAAATTTAGTTATTTTATATGGGATTTTTGTCTTTTATTTTTTTCTGTGGTCTCTTTAACTATTTAAATATTATTTAATTGGTAACATATATTATATAGTGTTTAAAATTATATAAAAATATCAAATTGATTCTTTATTTTTTATTTATAAAGTTCGTCGTTTAACTTTATAAATGTTATAGTTTTAAATTATTTTTAGTTAGAAATTTTTAGAATTTTATTGTAGTGTTGATATCAATCATATAAAAAATAACAAAATAAATTTTCATAATCTGAATTAAGAAAAATTCAAATTTAATTTTAAGAACCTTAATATGTATGTCACTCTAATTCTCTTAGGTTATTTTTTTTTCTAAAAATTAATAAAAAATTTATGTTTTTACCGTAATTACAACCAAAATTTCTTAAAAATTATGAGTTTATTGAAAAAATTGGGAGAAATTTGAGTTTCAATTTTAGTGATTTTAAATTTGAATTTTCAGTGTAAACGTTTATAAATATAAATGACAAACATGATATCAAAAGAAAGATAAATAATTAATATATTATTATTTTTTAGTTTAAAAAACCACTTATGTATTTTTTTTATGTTATTTTATTTAATAAAATCATAATTAATGTAAATTGAACCTTAAAAACGACAAATAATAGAAACATTTTTGTCTACCAACGTGACCATTAACAAATAAAGGAAGAAATAACTGTAAAAATAAAAATAAAAGGATGAAGTATTAATTCTTATGAGATTAATAATTATTTTAGGATAGTTTGACGAAAATTGGAACTATTTTGATTAAATTTTTAAAGTCAAATTTGGTAACATATGGACTTTTGTTAATATCAATTAAGAAATTTATATATTAATGTAGAAGTGATTCAATTAAATTCAAGTGTTAAAGTTTTAAATTATTAAAATTATTGTAAATGTTAAATTTATTAAGAAAGAGAAGTCATATAATTAAATATTTTTTTTTTGAAATTTAAAAAAAAAACATATTTTAGAGACTCAATGATCCAACCGAAATCAATCCAAACCAATCCACTTATTAATGTTTTGGATTGGATCAGATTTAAAAAAAAAATACAAGTTTTATCCAATCTAAACTAATAGAATTTTATTGAATCAGACAACAAATTTAATAAAAATAAGTTTAAGCAAATTCGCAGACAACTATAATTAATAATATTTTTAGTTATCAATTTAATAAAATGTATTACTTCACATATCAATTATGATTACTTAAATTAACTAGCTAACGGTAATTGAATGTAAGAAAATAAAATAAAACAAAGTTCGGATCTATTAGTTAAAGTTAAATACTACTATTATACTCTCAATTTGTGTGGGATAAACAAAATTACAAAAAATATTTGTTTTTAGTTATTTCAAATTCTACATTTTTCACGTTTGTTATTTTTTTAGTTTTTATGAAATTTATTTATCTAAATATGTTTTATATTGATCTTAGTCTTTACTAGGAATGGAAAATATAGTTTCAAGATTCTTGACGAAGAACTTATTCTACTTCGACTCAGACTATATCTTTTATAAAAAAAGAAGACGACAAAAAAGACTTTTAGAAAATAATATCTAGCTAAATTATTTATGACATAGGTCAGCCATAAACATTAGGTGTTAAGCTTTTATACATGTTGGAAAATATTAGGTGTCCATCAACTTTGCATGAACAATCACGATCATTGCCAATTCTTCGGGTACGTATTACAAATCACAAATAACATGATTCACGAATATCTCACAAACACGAACTCAACAAAATAGTAAAAAGAGTTCGATGACAATATAAATCACAAACGCACCTTCACCTTTAACTCTCTCTCTCTCAAAATTATTGAAATTGCCTCTAATTCAATACTCTTTGGTATCATATATTTCTGATTAAAATTTATATCGTGAATATAAAATAAATTAAAAATCAATAATATTATAAAAATAATAATTTATTCAATTATTTTTATAAGATAATTTATTAAATATGATTTAAAATATAAAAAATATAAATTTAATTATATAATTAATAAAATTTGATATTAAACTTAAAAATAAAATATTAATAATTAAGTAAAAAATATTTAAAATTTTATCACCAGTTTCATCTTTTTATCTAATTTAATAACTTAATATTTAAAATTATAAAAATATAAAATTAATTGAAATTTTTAAACAAACATTGGATGGTTGTGGTCGAATAAAAATTATTTGCATTTTATATAAATTAAATTCAATTAAATAACGGTGAAATCCGGTAGCCATTTAGACACTGGTATTAATAATAGAGTTAAATACATCCTTAAATCTTAATATGATCCTTAAATTTTAATATGATATTGTGAGATTTGATATATCCTTAAATCCTAATTAATATTTGATATCGTAACCTGAGTAAATTTGAAATTTTCAGTGGTATAGATTAATTATGATAACATTTATTATCTTTTTTAAGAAAAAAAAAATTCAATACATTTACTATTTATTTAAGACAATTACAAAAAAGTTAAATACATTTTTATTCCTTATAATATTTTGACATATCAATTTTAGTCGTAATAAAAAATAATTACAACTTTTAGTTTTACAAGATTATTCGATTAATAATTTTATTTTGAAACAAATCATGTTTAAATATTCTTCAAAGCTAATTGTGAATTTGTGATGTAGAACAAAGCTAAATTTTCATCGTTCCTATGTTTGAAGATGAAGTTATTGTTATCTGATCTCTCTGCGGTCGCTGAAAATGGGTGTGATAAAAAAGAGAAATAGAAAACTGGAAATAAATTTTCAAATTTTTATGATATTGTAAGGAAGTAACAAATCCCAATTATAAATATAACCAGACACGTGTACGTCAAAAAATAAAAATAAAAATAAAAATAAAAATAGACATTGATGTGGATGATATTATGAAGTAGCAAGACATTTGAAGAAAGATATTTGGATTTCTGAATTGGAACGTGGGAGTTAATTGGAGAGCACTAATGTTACTAATTGTTAATCGATTTTCTTGTTAAAAACTTGTACTCTACGTGGAATATTAAATCTATATAAAGATTAAGGAGTTTGTCCTCTGACTGAGACACACATCCAGTTAAATGTAATTTCATTTAATAATATCATTTTGCTCCATTTTCTTCCCCGTTTCTGATGGAATCTATGCTAGAAAATAAATCTATATAGTACACTAAGGCTATGATTTAGTTCACTTTAGTCCAAACCTTTTTAAACAAACAAGAGAATAAATTTGTGAGACTCTAAAATGTAGTGCAACATTTTGTTCATCGAGACTCTAAAATTTAGTGCAACATTTTGTTCATCGTTTTGAGATAATTTGTTTGGTTTTTTATTTTGTTGTAGTGTTTGTTTAGTTCAAATAGATAGATCAATTTTGATTTATTACATATTAATTCAATCATTTAATGGTTAACATTACATGTTCAAAAGCTTGAATATTTTAGTGATTTTTGTTTTGTTACTTTTATATATATTTTGTGGTTTTATACTATGGGTGTTATGAGTAGTTCATTGATTCACTCTTTTTCAATTATTAACACATTAAATTTGTCCTTTTATACTACAAATTTGAAGGAACGAATATTTTTATTTGGTTACTCCCTTTATTTGCAATGTGGAGCCTTTACATTTACAACCTTTCACAATCTGTAGTGTACATGTCCCAACCATGAATCCAAAGGTTTAGATATCAATCAGAATGTCTGTTAATATATACCTGCAATCACTTATTTTGAAGTTAAATATTCTTATGTGTCACGGGTAATATGTAATTTTCTGTTGAGTTTTCTTGTAGAGCTTGCAAAAATGGAACATCAAGAATCAAGTGTCGAGATATTTGAGAAATTCACATGGAAGATTGAGAAATTCTGTAGCTTGGATGTTGAGAAAATATACTCTAAACCTTTCATCGTAGATGGTTATCCATGGTATGGTATTTTCTTTTATACACAAATGTTAATAGTAAATTTCCAATTGTTAGAATTTGTTACATCTGTGTGCTTCTGATTTGGTTTTACTTTAGGAGGATTGTTTTGTATCCAAGGGGGCATAAAGTAGATGACAAATTATCAATTTATTTAGAGGCTATGCAAACTGCAAATATGTCTCAGGGATGGGGCAGAGATGTCAAATTTGAATTGGCTGTATTCAATCAGCTCGATCCCAACATCACAATCACAAAAGGTGTCATTTTTCAATGCATGAAAATATATGTCTTCAATAATTATAGGACTTTAACAGAAATATGCAAGTTCATATACTTTGGTTCCTAACTAAATTGACTCTTGATACATGAATTTGGCAGGATCTAAGAACAAGTTCAATGCAAGTGGGCAAGATGCTTGGGGTTTCAAATCATTCATGTCTTTAAGTGAGCTTCATGATCCTAAAAAGGGGTTTATTGTGAAGAATGTTTGTATTGTTGGTGCAGAAGTTTTTGTTTGTAAGTCAAACTATGAGAAACAAGTAGGTGAAGCAACTAACTTAACTGAGAGTAAAAAAATCCATATGGAAGTGGAAGTTGAAGCCCCACCACATATGCAAAATATTTCACCATTTTTTTCACTAGTTTGCAATGAGCCTACTAAACAAAATATTGATGCAGAGTTGTTTTCTCCCTCAATTGAAGAGATTATGGATTTCACTAGTGTTAGACAATTAGAGGAAATATATTTTGATCATCCTTCACTTATTGAGTGCAAGTTTATTGATTTGGCGTTTGCCGCATTGGGGAGAGTTACATATTTCCTTAAGACTAGAAAAGTGAAAGATATGAATGAGCAAGCTTGTGAGGATCTTCAAGTTTTATGGGAGGAACTTGAGAAATTTAGTTTTGATTTGTCTTGGTTAGAGCCTCATGTTCTATTTGCTTTAGGAATGAAAAGTTATGTGGAGAAAGCTATGAAAGTAGAAAAGTTGAAGGAGAATGTGGCAGCTCTAGAGATGGAATCAGAGAGGCTAAAGGAAAAGTTGGTTGTTGCTGAGATCAATCTTAACATAGAAAAAGACTTATTGAAGGCAAAAAGGTTGGAAGAAATAGATTTGGAATCTGAATTGGGATGTGGGAGATAGAGACCATAGACCTATAGCTAAATATGCATGGCCAGCCCAAGGGACAAACAACTCAAGCAAGAGTTTTAGAATTCAAAATTTTGGTTCATTTAAGGTTTAAAAAATGATATATTAGTTATATACGTTGACTTTAATTTAAAAGATGTTACTATAATGAATTTGGATCCTCTAAGTTTTCCTTTTCAATTTCTCTCAATCCATTCATTTTTTTTTAATTTTATTTATTTTAATTTTGTTTTCATTTGATTGAAAATTTATATTATATAAATTATTTAAATGTAAAACTTTACGTGCATAATTGAAATGGTATAAATTTTTAATCAAATGAAAAAAAATATAACACTAAAAGAAATAGAGAGAATTAAAAGTGATTGAAAGAGATTTGGATTGAGATGATCCAAATTCTATTATATATAATGTGTTTTCTAAATTCTATTATAATAAAACAAGCATTATATGATAGCAATTAGCAAGTTGATATTTGTCCTTCAATCAGAGTGTTTAAGATAATTTAATCTTTCTATTAATAGAAATATATATTATTTTTATTTTATTTTTTTATTCAAAGTGTTTAAGTTAATTTGTTGATTTAAAATGTGTGTATCTAAGGTCATAAATATATCTACATATTGCTAGTATTCAAGGTGACTTCGTTTCTCTTCCAGCACACAACTATTACTTCACTTATAATATTTTTTGAATGGTTCCAAGTAAAAAATTGGAGCATTCATGACCTTATTTTCTACAAAATTAATGTCTTCTATCTTCCCATTTCTTTTGCTTGAATTTCTCTTTCTCTTTTGCTTTTTAACTTCTCCCAAGTGCTCATGCTTATCTTTCGTATTCCTAATAAAAGAGTATAAATTCATTGGACTTCTGTTATGTTCAAAACAAATATTCCATGATGCATGTATATAAGCATCGATCTTTGGTTGCTACTATTAATTTTTTGTTGTTGAAATTTTCCATTACAATTTCCCATGATGTGCATGCGTAATCTTTAGAACCATTCAATTTCCGTATTTGTTTTTCAATTATGAACTCTTCAATGCAACTTCTCACCACTAACTATCAAGTTGTTCGTTATATTTAACACCTCACTATCCCCATCTTTACAACCACTTACAGATATGAATATGAGTAATGTTCTACAAAATTACAGATGAATTTGGTGGTTTACTCTTCTTTTAAATAAATATAATCAATTTTTTTTTTTTTTTGTGTTATTAGAGTAATTTGTAGAAATGGAGCATCAAGAAACTAGGGTAGATATATTTGAGAAATTCAAATGGAAGATCGATAACTTCTCCCACTTGAACGTGGAGGAGTTACGCTCTGAGCCTTTCGTCCTAGCCGGTTATCCATGGTATGGTTTTTCAACGTATTAATTCCAACTTTTTATTTATTATTTATTTTTTTATCAACAATGAATTCCCAAGGGAAGATACATAGATTAAGCTGGTATATCAAATGTGTGTGTGAGTAAGAATCTCACATTAGATAGAAAAGTAGAGGTTGAGCATTATATAAGCAAGATGATCCATGCCTTATAATTTTGTATCTGGCTCCTCTAACTCACTTTACTGATCATATCAACTGTTGATTAGCAAATCAAATATAGATAGTATTGCTACATCAAAACAAAACAACAACCTTTGATTTTTCAACAAGCCACATGGAAGTTGAAGCTCTAATGCCAGAGCCAGATGGTAAAGGTACAAATCTGGGAACTATTGCATTAGTTTGCGATGAACCTACTAAACATTCTGATGCAGAGTTGTTCACACCATCGATGGAAGAACTTATGAATTTCTGTAGCGTAGGACAAATAGAGGAAATACTATGGTCTGCTCATCCTTCACATAGTGATTTTCAGCCGAAGAGAAGTTGCAAGTCTATTGATTTGGCGTTCGCTGCATTGGGCAGAGTTCTTTATTTCCTTAAGACTTTGAAAGTGAAAGACATGAATGAACAAGCTTGTAAGGATCTTCAAATTTTGTGGGAGGAACTTGAGAAATTTAGATTTGGTCTTACTTGGCTAGAGCCTCATGTTCAATTTGCTTTAGGAATGAAAAGTTACGTGGAGAAAGCTTTGGAAGTAGAAAAGCTTAAGGAGAATGTTGTAGCTCTAGAGCTTGAAACGGATAGGCTAAAGACAAAGTTGGTTACTGCTGAGGTAAATCTTGGCATAGAAAGAGACTTCTTGAAAGCAAAAGGTTATAAAGAAAAAGATTTGGATTCTGAATTGGGATTTGGGAGTTAGACCAAAGACGGACAGCTAAATTTGGATTATGTTTTATCTTTAAAAGTATTATATGAAAATGTGTTTTCCAACTTGATTAACATATTATACTTACAAAGCCAACTAATGTTGGTTCAGTCAAAGAAGTTGACTCATATTCGATAAGGGCATTGTTCAACTTCTGCTGCTGGTGTAAGGGCCTTATCTGTTAGTAATATGTATATCAATATTTTATGAGTCTTAAGGTCTACCTTAACTTTGATGGATCCCTTAAACTCAACTCAAATAATTTATTTATATGATATAAAAATATCGGTAGTACACAAGTTCTCTATTGCATTTCATATATACTACAATATTCTGTAAGATAAAATGGTCTTGCTTCTTATAAAAAAAAGATTTTACAAAAAAAAGTTGTTTTTTTAATAAAGTTCGCTGCTATGGAGTGGCAAATGTATATGAATGGTAATGGTATGGTATGTTATTACTTGAAAAAGATCTCCAAATTTGTAGGTCATATTGCTTATTAATACTATATGTAAGAAATGTTGTAATGGGAATAAACCACAAGGATAAAAACATAGCAAACGCATTGTAGTAAGAATGTTGTAATGGGAATACGTGCGTGAAAAAGATGATGTCTCCTAGATTGAACAGACGCATGAACTTCCATGTGGCTCGAATTGAAAAGTCTTCTATTTGATTGGAATGCTCATAAGTTAGTTTTAATTACTCTATAGGTAATTGTAATATTTGAAATGCAAGATAGAACAGTAATGATACAGATACACTCATACTTTTTAATTTTATTTTATTTTTATTCTCTTCCTATCACATTATAACATATTAGATATATTGCATCACTCTCTTTTATCAGTAAAGGGCGTGGCCACCAAATATTTTTGAGAGAAAAATATCTCAAAAAAGAGTATTTACCTTCGATTTTTAATTAATTTTTTTTTCTTTCAAGTAGTTCCAATGATAATGAAATTACATGAATTGTTAATAAAGTTCATTTGGTATTTTTTTTTTAGTTTTTATTTTTTAATTTGTGTGAGATATGACAATTATTGTGGAATAGCATTAGTATTCGGAAGTCAAATAGTCCTTGTGTAAAACTACTCTCTGTCTCTTTTAGTAAGTATTTATTGGTTGTACACTTGATTGTGTGCAACTTAGATTTTTCAACTTCTAAGATAAATTAGTGTTCATTTTGCTTAATAGTGTGTCTTTAATTGTTGGTGGTCACAAACCTTAGGGTTGCTTGGGTTATTCAGTTTTGCAATTTTAAGCTTTTGGATGTTGTTGCGGTTTCTTTGTTTTTCCTTTAGGTAGGAGGCTTCTTCTCTTCTTGGTTTGACTTTTTTTTTTGTAATTTTTTCCAAGTACACCTTGTATTTGGAATGTGATTAATAAATTTTTTAACCATTTAAAAAAAGAGTAACATTAATAAGGGATTTTTTTTTAAAATGAATGCATTTAGTGCTCTACAAAATTTATTTGCAAATGGTGATTATAACGAAGGATAAAATGAGTAATAGAGTCTCCTCAAAGAAATATATATAGAATCTTAAATTTGTTAATACTGTATTTTGTAAATTTGAGTATATTTATTTTAACTTTGCATTTTTCCAGTTTTTTTCAAATTCTTTTTATGAATTCTTCAAACCATACTATTTCATATTTGTTCTCTTAAATAAAAAATAAACTGTGTTTTTTTGTTGTTGTTGGAGATATGGAACATAAACAATCTAGTACTGTTGAGAAATTTGAGAAGTTCACATGGAAGATTGAGAACTTCTCTCCCTTGAACACCACAGAGGATGTTTGCTCCGAGCCTTTTGTCCTTGGCGGCTATCCATGGTATAATATATTTGAATGAATTCCCACATTTGAGAATTAGTTATCTGATTTTGATTTTGCTTCAGGAGGATCATTTTTTATCAATGGGGTGACAATGCAGACAACTTATAGATTTATTTGAGTGCTGTCGAAACTGCTAATATGTCTATAGGATGGCGCCCACTTGTGAAATTTAGGTTGTTTCTGTTTAACCAGATCCACAGCAATAGAACAATCACACACGGTATGTTTTTTTCCCCTTCTTTTTCATAGTCATTGGCTTTAATTCTTATGGTCAGACTCAGATGATTAGTGTTAAGGTGAAATTGATTGGAAGTATCCGCGATCAAACTTGACCAGAATAATAGTAAACCAAACTTTACATACTTCTCAGTTGAAGTTTGAATAACCTACCAATGACAAAAACTGCTCTGAACTTTTATTAGAAGCAGTTAAATTTATTGATCTTTGATACATGTATTTCTCAGAGTCTGAGCGAGAGTTCAATGCAAGGTTCAGTATCTGGGGTTTTGATGCTTTCGTGTCTTCAACTGAACTTCTTGATCCTCGTAGTGGGTTTCTTGTGAAAGGTGCTTGTATTTTTGGTGTAGAGGTTTCTTTTGGGGGGTCAAATTATGAGAACCAAGTGACTCAAAAGAATAGTAAAACTGTGCATAAGGAAGTTGGAGTCACAAGGTCAAAGCTTGGAGAAGGTCCAGGCCAAAATCTTGTCGAGCTTATGCATTTCAAGGGTTTAGGACAAATAGAAAAAGCTTTTGTTCCATTGCTAGAAGAAGTATGTTCTCAACACCCTTTACTTATTGTATGTCAGCAGAAAAGGAGTCGCAAGTTTAGTGAATGGGCATTCACGGATTTGGGCAGAGTTCTTTATTTCCTTAAGCCCAAAAAGGGGAAAGATATGGATGACTTAGCTTGTAAGGATCTTCAAATTTTCTGGGAGGAGCTTCAGCCATTTGGTTTTGATTTGACTTGGCTAGACCCTCATGTTCAATCTGCATTAGGAATGAAAAATTATTTGAAGAAGGTTAAGGAGGTAAAAAAGCTAAAGGAGAAAGTGGTGGCTTTAGAGTTGGAAATGGAGAGGCTTAAGGCAAAGATTGTTACTGTTGAGGTAAATCTTTTTGCTGCAAGAGACTTGTTGAAAGCAAAAGACTTCTTAGAGAGAGATTTGGATGCTGAACTAGGATACTGAACTAGGATACTGAAACCATAAATCTATAGCTGGATATGCATGAATTTCGATGTTTTGAATGATTTATCTTAAATTGGTATGAAAATATAACACGTCATTCCTTATTTTCATTCTTTGCTTCTGGTTACTTTTTTCTCTCTTTCCTCCCAATCAGGAAAAATAATAAACAAAGATAAGAATTAGGTGAATGATAGAGTATGAAGCCATGCTATGATAGAGAAAATCCAATTCAATAATAAGTGTAAGCTATGCGTAGAGAAAACGCCTACAAATGTTGTGTATTGTAAAACCATTTTCTTCATAAGAACTAGTAGTTCTAAATGCACTTCAAAATTTAAAGGTTTAAGACTTGTGATATCATTGTCCATTTTCTTTCCCCTTCTTTTCTCAGGGAGCGCATAACCTGAACTAGCATCAGCAAGTACAACCATTGCCAATACCAAATAACAATTTAGACATTCTACTCTCAGCGTTAAAAGCAGAAGGAAGAAAACATATTTTAAAGATCCAAAATGATTGAACACTTCAAACAATCAGACTATACTTTTTTGTGTGTTGTGTTCATCTGCCGTGTCCATGTTTCTTGGAATGTAAGTTACCATTGCATCTCATATCTACAATATTCTGTATGATAATAGGCCATCAATTGTTTCAACAGCCATAAGGTTCATGCGCACTAAAAGCAGCAAATATGATCTTGCTTTAGGTCCTGAAATAACAGACATCATCATTAATAAACCAGTTGGGGGTAACTGGTAAGTCTGGGGCCAAAATTCAGATGCTACCATAAACTATTTTCAAAAAAGTTAGCTTCTGTGAGTGACTAACGTATATGAATGGGAAGTTGCTTGAAATAAAAAAAACTCCCAATTGGAGGTCATTTTGGTGATTAATGAGTGATCTTGTAAATGAAATAAATCACAAGCAGCATATTGTTATTTTGCAATGGTGGAATCAGGAAAAAAGAAAAGAGCAATTTGAATACCTAATTCAAATGAGGAAATATCATCTTGACGGAAGAAGTTGCATCCATTAGTCTTCTTGCTTAGGCTTGAATTAATCTTGTCGACAGCTACAAGTAGATCCTAGGAAGCCAAATCAAACCAAAAAAACCCAAAAAATTGAAGAATTTAATAGGCTAACTGGCTAACAAATTTCTAATGCACACATAAATGTCAAGATAAATATTCTCTGGTTTATATATTGAAGCTTAACCAAGGGGAATGCCATAGATTAGGCACGCAAGTCCATCGTAGAAGCACCACTTTCTGACAAAAACACCAACAATATGCCTATGATACATGATGCTGATATCCAAAAACTTCAGCATGATTATTGCGTAGTGTGCATCTGTTAAAGTTCAGCCCTTTGGCTTTTACATATAACTTACAATTGTTGTTATGGATTGTTAGGACTGTTTAGTTTAAGGAAATACTTCTATTTTTAATTTCCATTTTCATTAACAATTACATCTTGTGTTTACTTTTCTTTGGTTTTTGAATATTTGTATAAGAAACTCTTAAACCAGCACAAATGCTGCTGGTTGTATAATTATTTGAAAATAGGAAATAACGACGTTTTTATAGTTATTGATAAAAAATAGAATGTGCTTATGAAGAGCAAACACCCCTTTGGTAGATAAACACGTATAATACTGAAAGCCATAAAAAAACCTCACCTCCCATGATGCTAGACCCTTCATATAGGACGGAAGACATTCAAATTCGCTCTTTAATACCTTTAAAGTGGAGCTGGGACCTTCAGCTAACTTTAAATTTTCCTTGTCTGCCTCTAAATTAGGAACTCTATTCACTCATAACTTGGGAGTTAGAATCATGCAGGAATTGATTATAGAAATGCAAAAAGTCCCTCAACAACAAATGATATCCACAAAGTTTAACTTACTTCTCAAGTTCATATGAAGATTCATCACCTGCAAGCAAGGATAAAGAAAGATAATTGTAGAAATGAAATTAGGACAATAGAATTAATTTGAGAAGCTAATGATAGTTTTATGCAATTAACAATGTAAGAAGTGGCTACAAAAACACTCAAAGTACCAAAAAAACAATATAGGCAAAAGTCACACAACATAACACAGCCTAAAAACTAAAAATCATCCGGAAAAATGGAAATATGTTTCCAAGAAAAAGAATAATCTTGCAACTAAATAGAAGCATAAAAATGGAATCCTCACAAGTAACAAGCATGCCTGTGGAGGCAATTGGTATATTTCACTAACCTTCAGATGCTAACGTGGCTAGACATGCATCTGATAGCCCAAGCTTCTTCAAACTCAAAGATTCATCAAAACTGAAGAGAATTAAAGGACGCAACACAGCAAATTTTTCAAGTACAGTAATCAATCAAACCAGTTAATGAACTTTGACAATTAATCTTTTCCAGAGTTGTAACACAAAATTTCCAGAGAAAACTATAAATACAAAAAAAAAAAAAAACTGTGAATTGAAAATGCAACCATATCATATGTGATTTTTATTTGCAATTATCCAGTTAACATCAATATAATTCTAGTATTTCATCATAGAAAAAGCTTTTCATTTATTTATTTTTCGTCAATCAATATTAAATTGTAAAATCCGTGCCTGCATTTTGAACATAAATGGAACCTGGAGATAAACCTGAATATGAAAACTCGTAAAATTTAGTGGAAAAAAGTAAAAGAAGCATAAGATTAGGATACAAAGCATCTTCTTCGAAACTCTTGAAGCTAGAATCGGCAGCGGAGAGTGATCCATAAAATGAAGAAGGACTATCCAATTTATCATCCAAAACCTGATTTTGTAAATCGTGAACATCATCTGCTTCCTCAGTATCCAGAACTTAACGCATTAAAGGAAAGAAACTTCAATCTAAACGGAGCAGAAAATTACGAAGAACCAGAAAAAGGAAACAGAATTTGAATTTTTATAATTACCGGGAACGTAACCGTAGCTTTTTAGATGATCTTCGAGTTGGATTAGATCGGATTGGTTTTTCTTGTATAATTCGTTGCAGTGACCTAAAAGCTCTTCCAAAGATACGGTACCGAAGAACATGGAATCGAGCATTTCGAGATCGGAGGTTGAGGTGGATACGCGGCGATTAAGGCATTGTATGAAGGTAGAAGACGCAGAATCTGTTGCGACGGTGAAACGGTTTAGGTTCAAGCAGTAAGAAAGGGAAATTAGAGAGAGAAAAATTTACCGAGAGGAATAGGTCGGCGATTGATGGATTGTTTGAGAGCATCGGAAGAGGATTGAAGATGAGTGCAGAATGATGCTAATGCGTTGCAGAAGTTGGAAATTGGAACCTCAGACATCTTCTTCCTATTTCTCTTCCAATTCAGAATTGCTTTGCACTTTGCAGCTTGCTTTTCGAAACGTTGCTGTATTGAGCGGGAACTCTACAAAATACAGATACTGATTTGAATACTAAATAATTGAAAAATATAACAAGAAGAAGCGCCTGTAGCTCAGTGGATAGAGCGTCTGTTTCCTAAGCAGAAAGTCGTAGGTTCGACCCCTACCTGGCGCGTTTGTATTGTTTTTTTTAATTTTTTTATCTTTAAAATTTTGTTTCAATCACTCTTTTAAGATTATAATAAAGTCTCTGTTTTAAAAAACTCATGTTTCTTTACTTACTTTTAAACATCAATGGAAAACAAAAACATGTCACTATTAAAACTTAATTTTTCTAATATAAAATTGAAAAAAAATATATATTTTGAATAAACTCTTGTCAAAAAAATTTCCAACAAATGTTGATGAAATATATATTTGATGATGATGTTAGGGTTAAGCAATTTGGATACAAAAGAAGGCATGATATATATTTCAAGGAAGGTAGATTCACAAAAGATTTTGAGGTTGATTTCAAGACATGGAAAGAAAATGGAGCTTTGTTGGATGAAGAGTGGAGACCAATATGGCAATGGTAACAATTATGGTATTGATATGCCTATGTCTTCTTATCAACCATATCATAGTCACAAAGGATACTTTGCTCCTCCACCATATTATCAGTACAATAATTATGATTCCATGTATGTCCCTCAGCAACATTGTTATCCCCCACAGCTACCTTACTACTAGTATCTATATTAATAATATAGTTTTAGTATTAATATTAATATAGTTTTAGTATTAATATTAATATTCTTTTTGATGTTTTTATTTTAGATCATCTAGTATGATGCAAGCCCAAGCAATCATAAAATAGCCTAAAGTTTTATAATATGCTTTTATGATTACGGACCCCTTTTTGTGAGGTTCCCAACATTATTAACGTGGCCGCATACCTATTTGTTACCTTAATGTTATACACGCATAGTATTAAGAGTTTGGCAGTTGTAAAATGTTCATTTTATACCACTGATATTAATAATAATTTCCCTTTCCCAAATTTTTAGAAAAATAAAAGTGTTGTTTGATTATATATAATGATTATTATAGGCAGATTGAACGTTTGCCTGTTAATAAACAATGGTTTTAAAATTATATATTCATCATTATAGCAATTACACAAGCTTTTATTTTTTTTTTACTAAAGAAATTGCACAACCTAACAGGGCAAAACCAGGTTAAATATTGATTTCTCTTTTGATAACTTAATTAATGTACAGTTATATATAGACATAAAACATAAGACTAATATTTACATGTAACTAAAAAATAGACTCTTCCATCTACTATTGATCAGTTTTCTTCATATTAGGGTTTAGGTGAATTCTCCTCTAAGTGCAGAAGTAGCTCTTTGAATGGCTCTAGCAACCCTCCAGATCTCATGTTGAATTTCTGCCAGCCTTTCTCTTTCACTTGTGCTAGCTGACCTAGTGATAGAATCAGCAATCCCAGGGAAGAAATCTAACTTCTCAGGGTCATTGGGAGGCCCAAACACCTACAATACAGGATATTAGAAACTGTGGTTTTTCTTGTGATATAAGCAAATAACAGATTAGTAACAAGTATAAAACAAAAACAATTACTTATCGTGGCAGTTAGGAATCTGCGTCCGGAGTGGTGATTCCAACAAAAAACTAGCATATCAAGATCATGTTTGGAATCATAATTAGTTTAGCAAAATCACGGTCAGTAACACCATAATTTTATTGAAACTTCGAAGTGTTTAGTCAAAATCACATTGACTTGCCATGATAATGTCAAATTTGATGTCAATCTAGACATGCACTAAGAATCTCATATATAAAGTTTGGAAGATGCAATGCAACAATAAAAGAGGTATACACTTGCACCATTCATTTCTATTTTGCAGAATGCCACTAAATTTGAAATTGGTAAATTCAAGCCATGAAGAGAGTTGGCTCAGCAACCTTTACTATACATGTTGATAGTAACTTTAAACAGTTAAAGAGTTTTAAGCAGTGCTTCCAAGATACAAAGTAAATAAAGACACTCACAAGATGCTTGAACCACTGTTTTCCTTGAAGTCCGTCTCCATCTAGGAAACCTTTTTCTGCAAGCATTAGTCTATCGTTCATCATTCGTCTTTTCATATCTACAAACTGACCTGCAGTGTCTAGCAATCTAAGTTCCTGCAGTTCAAAACAAAGACAAGTATATTTAAATATATGTGAAGGTAGAACAGATTATAGAATTAGAAGATATTCCTTAACTGCGCTGGGTCATTTTTGTTTTACTTTACCTTTAACTCATCATCGACTTCTTTGGCAGCAGAAGCAAATTCTTCAATTGACGACGTTAATGGATGCATAGAAATTTTCTGGTCTAACATGTTGCTCAAAACATATCCGTACAACTGCCCAAAGCAGGGGAAGATTATATAGCAACAAAAGATACAAATCAATATCAAAAATTTTATGGAATTGTTTTAAATACAAATTTCTATAATATTTAGAAGAAAAAAAACTATTATTTTATTTTGGAATGCGAAGTGCTCATTGTCCTTCCATTGTCCATCCATAGTCCATTATTTGTAAAATGTATTTAACTCTCAAATAAAAATCCCTAACTTAGGAAGAAAGTAGCCAGCAAAAAGTTAATTAATTAAAATAAGAGGAGAATATAAATGCCCACCTGTAACTCATTTGCATATGACAAGTAATCGAAAGGAAGAATGGAGTCATCAGCCAGGCGAAGGGCTAGAAGGCCCCAAATTCCAGTAACTAATACAACAAAAAGCACAAAAGATAAATCTTATGATTGTTGTATAGAACAGTTTATCAAAAGAAAACTATTTTAAAAGCTAAATAAGGTGTTATGGGAGAAATCTGACCAGCAACATGGCGTTGGAAGAATGGATCTCCATACTCTGCCATCCAGTTATAGGAGTCGAAAGCAGTGTGATAGACGGGAAAATCTAGGGGTAAAACAGGAAAGAGATTATTGTAACACATGTCATTTAATCTGATAGAATGTAGACATAACATATTAGAAGCATATACTGTGCTACAAACATTTAATTATGAGAACACAAGAACCATAGGTGATGTGACCCACAGGCTTGGTTCTTTCCAACCATTCTACCTGCGCTGTCATAAATCAAACAGAATCCTCTAGCTAATTTGGCGAGGTATGTACCTTTTCCATAATACACATCTACAGATGGAACCCCTGCATGTTGCACAAACGGAGCGAAATCAGAATCAACTCTACCGAGCCTCTGAATCTGCAATCCAACAAAACAAAAGCTGCTAAGTAATGAGAATATGATAACAAATGTGGTGAAAATGAAAACTAGAAATGCAAACAAATACTTAGCCAGTAATAATAAAAGCATTACATTATTTCCTCCAGCGGCAGCAGCCCATGTATCATATACTGACACACCCTCGGAGTCGGGATCCTTCACCTGAACTTAATGTAAATGTGGTTTCATGTTTAGAATTCCTAAATTACCAAAGAATAAGCAATTCTCTCTCTAAATCCAAGGGTCCCTACAACTGCTTCTGCACCATAAAGCAGTTGTAGAGGATCCAGTGTGTAAATAATTATTCATATGTAGGTTTGGATACACATTAATAAATGATTGTTAATTAAAATACCTTTTTTATGACCTCAAGAATAAGACTGTCTAGCTGAGGAGTTGAGCCAACAAAGAAACCAGGGCCTTGAACAGCACAGTCCACATTCAGATATGCTACAGCTTTGGAACCAATATTGAGAAGGTTTTGTTCAACCCATTCGGTAGATCCTATCTATATAAACAAATAAGCTTGATTAAATGACACCATAATAAAAATAAAGCAAACTCGTTAATTTAAGTAAATTTGGAGATTGAAGAAGGCAATCGACAATGCACTGACGAAAACAGAAGATTTATAAGCATAAAACTGATAAAAATAATTGCAGTATAACTAGTGACATTATTTTAGACAAAGAAGATGAATGATGATCTGTTTCACCCCAAAGGTACAAATAATGTCAATGGCTAATCAATAACCAGTGAAACTACAAATGCAGTGACAATTCAAATATGTTGTTAAGAAGGAAATACTGCCTACCATGCCAAATTCCTCTGCATCCCAACTGCATAGAATGATTGTCCTCCTTGGCTTCCACCCTGAACTGAGTAGAATAGAGAATCGTCGAGCAAGGTCAAGTAGGGCAGCTGTCCCGCTGCTGGGATCAACAGCACCATAAGTCCATGCATCTCTATGGTTCCCAAGCAGAACATGGCGATCAGGTTCTTCTGATCCTTTTATGACAGCAAAAACATTTTGAATGGTGGCCATCTTCATTTCACCCTGAAAAGCATAAAATGTATTAACAAAATACATGCAAAACACTATAACAAGCTTCAGCTTAACTGTTATGCTTCTCATTTTTAACACCACAATTCATTTCTTTTTACTAAGATAGCACGAAAGCAAGGGTTAACAAGAAAATGGAAAAGAGAATGTAGCTAGAGCAAATAATCATAACACCATTTTCTTTAATTAAGATACAATTATTAGCTTAACAAGGCTCGTTACAAAAACCGTGACTAAGAATTTAGTTGGGCTAAAATTTGAACAAAGATATATAAATAGTTATGGGGAAAACCATACCATATCTAAAAATTTCAATGACCAAAGGAACGCCATCTACCAACAACAACCAGATATTTTCTCACTAGACACGTAAAATTGAAAAAGCTTTTTGCTCAACCAAAGCAACAAAATCAGGAACACAATGGACAGTAAAATGAAATAAAATTCGCATCCATTGTTTTGATGTTTTTTATGATTGAGTATTAATTCATTCCATAGTGAAATATCTAACATTCCTTTCCATTTTATCCAATACAATTTTGAACAATCCAAACAATGAAACCTAGTACCATTCCACCCCATTTAATCATTTTCCTTCAATTAATACAGCCTCATATTTACCTCACCTTACCCCTTGTTTATTTGCTTCGGAAGTAAAACATATAGCTCAAACTATTCGTTATATTTTCAGCAGCACAAGTACATATTAAACCAACTATACCAATACATATAGAGGACCCAAATGGATAAACAACTTAATTATGCGCTTATAGGTGTTTATAGGTGTTTATGTATATACTATTTCTATTTCTACAGTAAAAGATAAAATAAAGTCAAAATACTTTCATATAACCTATAAGCAGTTTTCATAAACTATAGTAAAGAACTTGCGAAAATAAGTTGAAAAACAGGTTATAGTTTATGGACATTTCATAAACTATTCAAGAAAGTCTCACTATCATTTTATGAGATTAGATAAGTTCAAATAACTCACTCAAAATGGTAAAAAGTTTTTTTTTAAAAAAAAACACTTATCAAGTAAAGTACTCAAGTCGGTTCAATTGACAAAACAACAAAAGTAAAGTTGACATACCAACAAAAAATGTTTTGACTTACAAACTTGAATAGAACAAAAAAAAAAGCTGAGTAGGTAGTAAGTACTAACCAGGTAGGTGAAATTGAGCATAGTGGGACCAGGACCAACATGTGTAACCTTAGAATTGAAGGCATCCCTCCAGTCTAAGGGCACCGGAGAACCACCAAGTGAAGACAAAATAGTATGAGCAACCTCAGCAGAGAGTGGCATGGAAGGTATTTTGGGAAACCTTTTCAAAACCTCATTATCTTCCAAACTCAACCTCTCACTTCCATCAACACTACTACCCCAACCAGGACTGAGTGGGTCCCCCACACCCTTCATCACGTGACCTCTCTCAAACCCATTACGCCACGTGTCACCTTCGTCGTTGTAGATTAACACCGCCACTGCCCCATTTGCCTCAGCCTTCTCAATCATTGCGCTACGCCCCAAGTTTCCACCTTTTCGTAATATCACTATACACCCCTTAACGTTCACCCCAAGCGCACGATAGTCGATGTCTCTTCCGTAGTTAACGAACACCGGTTTAGCGAAAACTGAACCGGATGGTGAATAAGCGTGGTAAGCATGAACCACGGATGGAGCGGAAGGTTCGGTAAGTGGAAGGTTGAGGGGAGATGAATGGTTGCTAAAATGCGCGGTGAGGGAAGAGTGCAATGGATAAGAGAGGAGAGTGTCATAAGAAGTTGTGTGAGAAGGGAGGTTTAAGGAAGTGAAGTGGTTGAGGAGGAAAGTTGCGGTTTTGGAATTGGGTTTAGTTCCAGCGAGGTGAGGGTGCATGGTGAGGGTGCGGAGGTAGGTGGAAATGGTGGAGTTGGAAGAAGATGAAAGGAAGATGTTTTGGAAGGTTGTTTTGTTTGAGAGGGAAGGGTGTGGGAAATGGAGGGTGTAGAAAGCGAGGATGAACAGGATTAGGAGTGTTACCATTGCGGTTAGTGGTGATGGCTTTGTGGTTAAGAGATTGCTGGATTTTATTGCCATTTTTCTTTTTTAGCTTTTTGAGTAGTTGCAGAGGGAGAAGTTGAAGTATTGAAGAAGAAGAAGAAGAAGAAGAGAGAAGGATGAAAGAGCGAGTGAAGTTAATTAGTGTGCTGATACTTAATATAATTAGTTAATTAATTAATATATTATATATTAGTTAGTAGTAGTAGCATGGAAGAGTGAGAGTGATGTTAATAATTAAATTTATAAAAAGACGTAAAAATCATTTTTATTATTCGTCATGAATGGCTTGTCTTCTAATATATATTTAAAAAAACTAATATATATATATATATATATTTTAGAAAAACTAATAATTAAATTATTATATTTTATATTGAACATTATTTTTTTAATAAGTTGTATTTTTTAGAGATAATTTTTTACTCTTTGAGAGAGGATTACATATCTGAAATGTGAATTCTATCATCTGAAAATTCAAAAAAAATAGAATATTTTAAGATATAAATTTTAATATAATATATATAAATT
>JBBPBS010000753.1:1347022-1379290 GCA_037974835.1 Cicer judaicum
ATTTTTTTTGTAATTTTTATGAATTTATATATATATATATAATTAATTATTATAATTGATAAAAGTACATAAAAAATAAATAAATATAAATTTTAATTATGAATTTTTTTTAATAAATATAAGTTTTAATTGGCATTTATTAAATAATTTTTTCTTTAAAAAAAATATTTTCATTTTTCATTTTTATTGAAATAACAAAAGTAATATATATATATATAACTAATATAATTCATAAAAATAGATAAATAGAATTTTTAAATTAGGAAATTCAATTCAAAATGTCAATTTTTAAAAGGTTAGTTTTTTGTAAAAAATAATTATTTTAATTTTTGTTGGAATAATAAATATATAATTAATATAATTCATAAAAATAGATAAATATAAAATTTAAATTATGATAAAATTTTAGCAAATCCAAATTTGAAATACCGATTTCTCAAAGTTTTTTTTTAAAAAAAAATTAATTAAAATAATATATATATATATATATAACATTAAAATTATCATAATTCATAAAAAAACATAAATAAAAAATTTAAATTACCATAAAACTTTAAATTACATAATTTAATCATAAAAAACATCACAAATTTTACAAAAATTACGATAATTAGTGTCTAATGTGACCTCCAGTACCACACTGCCGAGGTTTTCTTACACGTACGGGATTTTGACGACGCCTTGATACATCACGAGTTTCTTGTTGTTCTTCTTCTTCCTCTTGATCTTCGGCTTCTTGCTGTGGAGGATGTATAGGTGGAAGTGCTGCAGAAGAACTACTTCCACCTTGAGTCCAGTTAAATATTTGATTCAGCATAGTATATGCATTCCCAAAGTTTGGAATTTAAAAATTTTGTTGACACATATTATTGAGTAAATGGGTAGCGGACTCAGGTGTATTATGACGACTGTTAAACGTGTTATACAACAATTCCTCTTCGCTTGATGCAAATGATAGTCGACGGTTGTGTTCTTGATGTGGTTGTTGACTATCAAAATTAAATTGTGTTCCCTGACGTGAACTCGTAAGATTGATGAGGTGTGTGGGTAAAAGTATGAGGAGGCGGTTGAGTGTCAGATGTTGGTATATAATATTGATTTTGTTGTGTTGTGTTAGACATTGATTATTGGAAAAAATGTTGGCTAAATTGTGGTGGAGGTTGGGGTTAAAATAAAAACCTTTGGGAAATCGGCATTTCGAACTCGAGTTTGCTAAAATTTTATCATAATTTAAATTTTCTATTTATCTATTTTTATGAATTATATTAATTATATATATATATATATATATTACTTTTGTTATTCCAACAAAAATTGAAATAATTATTTTTTAAAAACAACTAACCTTTTAAAAAATGATATTTCGAACTTGAATTTCCTATTTTTTTTCGCAATTTAAAAATTTTATTTATCTATTTTTATGAATTATATTAGTTATATATATATATATATATTATTTTTGTTATTTTAATAAAAATGAAAAATTAAAATATTTTTTTTAAAGAAAAAATTATTTAATAAATGCCAATTAAAACTTAAATTTATTAAATTTTTTTCATAATTAAAATTTCTATTTATTTATTTGTATCAATTATAATAATTAGTTATATATATAAATTCATAAAAATTACAAAAAAATTCAATATTTTTTTAAAAAAATTAGTTGAAAGTAGTCATTCCTTAATGAAGTCGCTATTTTAAATGACGACTTGTAAGGGTGGAAAAAGTTAGAAAAAAAAACATTTTAGTAGATAATTTTCAAAAGAGGATAATTAAATATATATTTTTTGAAAAAGGAGCAGTTAAAAAAAAAAACCTTAAAAACATACACTAGTGTACGTCAACAACAACCAAAAAAAAACACTAGTCTTGGTAAAAAAAAAAAAAAACTCGGCTTGACCAACAAATTTCTTATGTTATGATTATTAGTCCACGTGAAATTTGACTGAACCAGAAATATCAGAACCCCTCATAAGCCATGACGCTTTTCACGCACGCAAGCAAGTATCCTTCATGCAAAAGTGAGCGAGGGCGTTCACTGAACGCGTTGAAATAAAGCAACAAAAAAGGGAAGGGTGGTGACTGAAACTGACGCAACCGCTGAAGAGTTGCCACATGGCAATCATGCAAAAAATGTTGAAATATAAAAAGTAAAAGAAGAAATTCCGAAAAACGCTCTAACCTTTGTGGCTTCAAATAAACTCTCGAACGTGAATCGCAGTTACTCTTTTTCTCCAACAACTCCTCCCACTTCAACTAACTCGCTCTTACTCATCCATTCAGCTCTCGACAACCTCGACGGTAACTGTTATTTCGTACCGTGTATCTCGCGTTCACTTTCCTTCTTCTCAGGTCACTTTATTTTATTTTTTAAATTATTATTTCTCATTTGCCGAATAGAGATCTCATAGGTATAGCGTGAAATGAAATTTGATCATGTTAACGTAATCGTATAACATTTTACCGTTTTTTCTCACACTTTGTACTGATTCGTTGATTGTTATTATACAGAGATTATTTAATTACTTAATTAGGATTTGAAAGTGTCGAGAGGGCGAAATGAAATTCGGATACACATTTACGGAGTATCTGCAGGAGGAGCGGGAATGGTTAGTGGACGAGAATTGTGCACATATTGAATATAACAGGTTGAAAAATGTTTTGAAGAGTTGTCAGAATTGCAAAGATACTTCTTCTGATAAAGACCAGTTATGTCAGTGTCAATCTTGCCCTGGTATGTGTTGTGTTGTTCTGCTTTATGTTTCGTTTTGTTGTTTATGTGTTTTACTATTTGGAAAAGAATAGTCAGAATAAAGGGCATTGTTTTATTTGTAGTAATTAAATAAATGATTTATTCTGTGAAACTTGTTTTGAATGAATAACAATAGTGTAATGTAAGCTTTCATTTCATTTCATTTCATTTATAACAATAGTGTAATGTAAGGTGCAAGTGCAAGTGCAAGTTCCTTTGTAATTATTAATGGTACTAAACAAGGGATTGATTCCTTCCTGGTTTGGATTGTGGAATACTAATTAATTAATAATAGTATCACAGATTATTATATTACTTGGTCAAGAGTAAGAAGTTAAAATATAATTTGCAAGTTCTTTAATTTAATTATACCATGTTAATTCTTTGACGATTTTTTAAACACATTGGTCATTTAAATCTTAAAACTTATACTACATTGTTAATTTCTTACCCTTTTAAACACATTCACTTAGAAAAAGTGTCTGTTATCATTCTGAAGTGTCACAAACAGGGTTTCTAGGTGTTTGTCTTCATCTCTTTCATACCATGCATTTTCATTTTCGCCCCAAATTAAAAACCCTAACAAAATCATAAATAGAAGGAGGTTAAATTAGCAATAAACAACTGTCTCATCCTTGGTGAAATCCGGTGCCTTTAAAAATTATTGAGTATCATGATGGTTAAATCAGCCTATAATGGTTGGTAGGGGGAGAGTGTTAATGCTGTCGATGTAGAATTTTCATGAATGGAAGTTTCTTATATGGATGATTCTCTTGTTGTCCAAATCTTTAGTGTGAAATAGCTATGACTTGTGATGGTGTCTCAACTAGAAAACATTATGACTCTTCACTTATCAAAAAGTCCTTATAAGCTTGTAGATGTTTATGGAGAAGTTAAGTAAGTGAACTTAAAAAGGATTGGGATGCAATATTTAATTCTAACTTGGATGATAACCTATTGTTTAAAAACTCATGGTTTGTAAGATTCTTTTAATATTTATTTTTTCATAATTGTTTCTCAAAAGGTTTTTCTAAACTGATTCAGTGCTTATTACTTGAGCTAAGATTAGTGTTTATTCACCAACATGTGGTTGGTTTGAGGATAACGAGTTCAGACACTTGAAGCAAGTGGTCAAAGGTTTAATGTGTGTAGAGAAAACCTAGTTGGAAGCAGAGAATCCACCTAGTATGCCCAACGTAGGGTTCTCTGGCTGAGACGAATCACTACTGCACGGTGGGGGATACTTTGTACCTATAATATAGTTATTAAAATATAGTATTTATTCAGTGAATATGGTTTTACTTCAAGAACTCCTCTAATACCAAAGTTTGGTATCACGTAGTTAATTTACTTTATACTTTATTGCTTCAAATATTCCTTGCAATTGGTTACCTGCCATTGGTTTTAAACTGTATTTAAGCAAAATACGTGAGCATTATTATGTGCCTTGTTATTTAACAAGTGTTTTACTTTATGCAGTCTTGTAATGTATTTTTATTTTCCACTTGTAGTATGCGATCAGAAGTTTTTCTCCGAGCTGATGAAGGAAGCATCAGACATTGCAGGCTACTTTAGTTCAAGAGTTCAGCATCTTCTTCATCTCCATATTGCAAAAGGACTGCAGAGATGTGTACTGAGTTTGCGCCAGTGTTTTAAAAATGATCGGCAAGCCCTTGCCCAAGAAGGAAGAATTCTAATTGAGTACATTACTATGAATGCAATTGCAATGAGGAAAATACTTAAGAAATATGATAAAGTATGTATTATATGAGATAATTGCCCATTTAATGTGTCCCCCTCCATTTTCATTTATACTTAGATAACTAAGTGTTTTTTAGTTCACTCCATCCTTTTTGCTATTTTACACAGGTGCACAGCTCTATGAATGGGGAGAATTTCAAATCCAAGATGCAAGCTGAGCATATTGAACTTTTACACTCACCTTGGCTGATTGAATTGGGTGCTTTTTATCTGAATTCGAGTGGGCAAGATGGTTGTGAGCTTGATGGAGTCCGTGGTCACTTTTCATGTGATTTTGATGTAACTAATGCTGTAATGACATTGATTCTTCCAGATTCTATTAAGCTTGAGTATGATCTGAATTGTGCAATTTGCCTGGTAAGATCCTACTTGCATGCCACACTATGATAAAATATATAGTTTATATATCGGTCTCTCATATAAATGCTTGGACTGTTTGATATGATAGGATTTTGTTTTCAATCCATATGCTTTGGGTTGTGGACACTTCTTCTGCAAGTCATGTGCTTGCTCTGCTGCATCTGTGATGACTTTCCAAGGCCTTAAAGCTGCAAGTCCAGAGTCAAAGTGTCCTATATGCAGAGAGGTATGCATTTTGCACCAAAGTATTGAAGTATAAGAGATAAAACAACTCTTGTTAAAAAATACTAAATAAGTACTGCTTAAATAATGACACAAAGATTACTAATTCAATTGTGCATCTTGACAGAAATATTTTGGTGAAGGCGGTTTTCCTTATCTGTCTAGATCACTATCACTAGAGCTTTCCAACCGCGACTCCAGTTAGAGTTGCCTCATCGATTTTTAATTCAGCTATATTCCTTGCCATAACACTTTTAAAAAGTTTAACAATTTTTCAATGCAACGGTGTAACCCTTAAAATGTTTCCCATCTTACCCCACTCCCAAACATCCTCCCCCCGAATAAAGTGGTTGAGCTCAAGTGATTAATGAGTTTTAGTTGAGGAAGAATTGATTGAGAGTACAATAGTTTGAACCCTGATTGGAACTATTCTTGACCATACTTTATTTACCTCCCAACTGAACTCTAAATTATCCAAGACCCTTTTTCCTTCGGAAAACAAATGATTAATACCAAAAAAAACTATCCTCCCTTTGTTAAGTCTGTTCTGTTAATTTTATGTAACCCTTGCTCATATAAGAAACAACCCCACGTGTCATACAGGTATACCAACTTCAATTGTGAAATTAAATAAGAACAGACCCTTAACTTACCCAATAAGACACCCCGTCAGAGATACCGTTACTTAATGTGCAAAGTCTTAGTTATCTTGTTTCCTGGAGTATACCTTATAAAAATATGTATTATGATTTTATATTAGATCTAACTCATTCTTACGAAACTGATTTTTATTCATATTTCTTAAACTTAATAATATTAGAGGTGTTGTGGCCTATCTTGAATTTCATTGAACTAGTAAATTTTATTAATTGGCTTTTTAAGTCATTAATGTAGCTGTAATGGATTTCGGGCAATGTTCTCAAGGTCATATATCATTCACACAAAACACTATGCCATTTATCTTAGTTAGGCGTTAGAGCTTTAGCGCATAATTTTAGTTTGCATTTGTTTTCAATGATCAATACTTACTACTTTTATAAAATCAAATACCGTCATTTCTTTCGTGCAGGGTGGAGTTTATTCCAAGGCAGTCCGAATGTTAGAACTTGATCTGCTTATGAAACGAAGGTATTGTGTGATACATGATATTGATAACATTTCATGTCATTCATTCATGTGTAAACATTGTCATCATATTAACTTTGAATATTTCACAGGTGCAAAGACTATTGGAAAGAGAGGGTAACTAGGGAAAGAGTTGATGCTTTGAAACAATCAAAGGAATACTGGAATTTACAGTCCACATATGCAATTGGATTGCTGTAGGTTTTGTTATGATTTCGTGGCCATTGAAACATTCAAGTAGTAGTACCGTTAACAAATAGAAAATGATTTTTTAATCAATCCTACGGCTCCGATTGAATTGCTGTAGCCTGTGGGTGTGATGGGAGTTTATTCAGTTAGTTTTTAATGCCTTGGCACAGAGAGGGAAATGCAAATAAAAAACGGGAACTTAGGGTAGTTAGGGGAACCTTCAGATGCCACTTTTTGAGGCAGAGTTGGTCTTTTTTCTTTTTCTTTCCCTCTCTCTGAAGTTATCAAATAATTGTTATTCTTTTTTATATTTAAACCTTCAAATTTTTATTTGAAAAACTCTCAGAAATAAAGAGACCAGCAATTTGCTTGGATTAGTTTACCACCCTATATTCAAAATAACATATTTTGAATTCTATTAAGAGATATTATGGGGAAAATAATTACTTCAATAAATTCGAAAATGTGAAGAATGTACGGATAACGTTCTTTTTGATGATACATAAGTAAATAGTCTTGAGTTTGAATTTGAGCACTAAAAATGCATCAACATCGAAACTTTTGAGAGATGGCTTTGTTTTACCTTTTAATTGGAGAAATTACTCTAAATAATTTTGCACGAAGATATCTCATTTTTATATTTAAAACTAGTGATTATGTATTACAATCGTATCATTTCAGAACCATCTCATAAAAACTTTTATGTATTTTAAATATTTTTGTGCTATTACTATAAATTGTCCTAATCAAAACATATTTTAGTGTTTTTTTTTTCTTCTCATAAGTTTTTGAAGATTTGTAACTCAGTACATTTACTCCTAAAACCTAAAAATAAAATCGAATTCTTTAGAATAAATAAGCCAACTCATATTTTGCTATAATGTGAATAGCAAAAGTATCATGAGAACCATTAACAATCGACCTAACTCTTTTATGATATTTTTATTAATTCATCTTGTAAGTTACTTATAAGATTATTTTATATTTTTAAATTGTAAATGTCTAACGGATTGGATCTTATATCATTAAAATATTCTGTTTCGTTGTGATGATCATCTTTATTTTTATTATTTCGAACCAAAATATTTTGATGTTTAATATTTCTATTTAATTTTTCATAAGCTTTGTCATAATAATCATCTTTATTTTTATTATTTTGAATCAAAATATCTTGATGTTTAATATTTTTATTTAGTTTTTTATTATCTAAATTTTTAAATTAAAAGTTTAAATTATGTATACCGCATCATTCTTAATTGAAATTGCGTTGATAAAAAAATATTATAAAACATCTTTTTGGATTCCTTTGGTTTGATTGGAGGTAAATGGATAAGAGGAAAAGGAATTAAATATTTTAAAATTTAAGTGTTTAGCTGAATCTTTTAGAAGGAAAGGGAGGAAAGTCAAATATCCCCTATTTCTACCTTTTGTTCCCCTCAAATTGGGAGATTTGGAGGGGAAAGATGTTATAAAAATATTAACTTCATTGACAAAATTACCATGAGTTTTATCTTAATATCCAAAATTATCATCCTTAAAATTTTAAAATGTAAATTTGCATCGTTGTCTGTGTATTGTTTATTTGAGTTTAGTTGTCGTCAATCCTCCCGGTAGTAGTTTACTAACGCTTCATCGCCATAATTCTTTAGATTGCCACAAAACTTTCTTTTTCGTTTTCATTTACGTTCCTATGTATTGTATTGTATATATAAATATATATTTATAATTTTTTTTTTGTCATTTACGTTTTCATTTTATTACTATTATATACATATAAATCTCATCATGGATATATTTTATTTTATTTTAGTTTCATATTCTATTTTATTTATTAATAATATTACAATAATTATATTTTATGAAGTAAATAGTTTTAAAATCATAAGATCTAATCTAATATTATAAGGATTAAAAGATATATTAGTTTTAAAAACTCATGTGAACCAAATATATATACAATTAAAATACCTTCCTTCTTTTCCCTTTTTTTTAATTTTAATTAAACATATATAAAATTAAAATATTTATTCTTCTCTCCCATTCCCTTAATTAAAATTTCTCCCATTTTCTTCTATCATTTGAATGAAAAAACTCGGCAATTTAAAATTGAATATCAATTTGTTTCTTTCTTTTTTCCATTTTAATTGACTATAAAATTATCTTCTACACAATATGTTTAAACATCTCACCGACTTTACACAAATCAAATAAAAGAGTTCATGACGAGTATACATATAACAATATAATGTAATAGTCCCACCTCTTTCACAAATTAAAACCTTTAACTGATATTTATATTAATCAAATCTATGTATATATTACTAAATAAAAAAATAATTTTGTTGCCTCTCAAAAAGTTGAAAAAATGATAAATGTGAGGGTGACTCATTTCACTCGGACTTGATTAATTTAAAATGAACAAATAATATTAAATAATATGATAAATAATATTAATTATTAATAATTAATAAAATTAATATTATATACATATTTATAATTAATTATAAATAATTATAATATCAATAATTGATCCATCTATCTTATCAACTTCTAATTTTAAATGAATCAAATTATTTTTATTCATAATATAGAACTACTAATGAATAAAATAAATACATTTTTAATGTTGATCGAAATCAAGACTCTCTTGCTCAATAAAATCTAAATTCACATCTCAAACAACCTTAGACTATGAGTTAGGATCATATTAATTAAAAAAAAATTGAATAAAAGTATCAAATTCAATAATATCAATTTTTTTGTCGATTAAATTTTATAAATATTTTCTCTTTCAATTTATTCTCTTTATTAAAATAATTTTAAAATATTTTGGAGTATATGAAAAATATTTGGTACCCACGAAATAGATAAGGTAAGAAAAGAAGAAGATTTAGCCTTTGAATAATAAAATCACATATACACAGTGGAAGATCAATGACCGTCCAATCAAAGTTGACAATGAAAAAAAAAATGGAGATTTTATTCTTTAATATATGTTTGAAATACCAAGTTTAAATCTGAACCGTTGTATCTTAAAATCGATATCCAAGGATGTAATTG
This sequence comes from Cicer judaicum, assembly GCA_037974835.1. NCBI lineage: Eukaryota > Viridiplantae > Streptophyta > Magnoliopsida > Fabales > Fabaceae > Cicer > Cicer judaicum. Next base: position 1,356,492 of record JBBPBS010000753.1, read on the forward strand.
CGGAGCATAGAAGCTGAATCCTCGGGCTGCAGCGTGCACCTAGTAGCGGGGAAGACATGAGAAAGAAGCCACGTTTAGCGCTGAGTGTGTGACATAACATTAAATTTATCCCGTTCCGTTCCGTTACCCAGCCACTAAGCCAGACTAGTATCTCCGATCTCAAAGCATGTCAAATTTGTTCAGCTCCTGCTTCTGGTTATCTCGTTTTCGTTTTTCTTCTTCCAAGTACTTTTTGCACCGCACTCTCCATAACATCACCACCACCTCTCACAAAAACGCACCTACCTTCAATCTCTTCAATTCACACAGATCAACGAACTCATCATCCTCGACCTCCCTTCTTCCTTTCGCTCTCGCTCTTTCTGCTGCTTCACTTTCTCTTCAACCACATTCCGATCCTTCCCTCTCTGACGCCACACCTCATTCCGATAACAGGTGATCCATTCTTTGTTCTCGTTTTCGAATTTACAATATAATAACTACATTTTTATCAAATTCAGATTACTACTTTCTCAATTCATAGTGCTTGCATGTTAATCATGTTATTCACCTTTTTCCCCTAATTGCAATGCTTCATTCCATTTCACTGCTGCTAATTACACCCTGAATCTGTTTAGCTAGTAGTTTTCTCCTCTTTCATGTTGCTCTAGACTGCTATTTGATTTTTGAGCTATGATGAGGTTTCTGGAAGCTTCTCACTTAAAATAAGTTTATGCTTCTTCACTTAAGGAAAAAGTCCTTTTAAGTTTATGCAGAAGAAAAATGAGAGAAGAGCTTATGAAAAAATGGAGATGCATCATGTATAATAATTTCAACTTATTCAAGAAACTGTTGTTTAGAAAAGTCACAGTTATTGCAAGATTTTTTTTTTTTTTTTTTTTTTTTTTTGAGATAATAATGAAGTATGCTAAATTAACAGTCAACTATGGGATTATACTAAGTGTTTTTTCAAGGATATATTGCTAGCAACTTGTAAGCATGGAGAATCTTCTGATACTGATACTTAGCATGATATTAGAAGCTGACCTGACTCTGATACTTAGCATGAAAAATCTTCTGATAAATATGAGAGCTGTTACGTTTTCAATGGTTTTAGTCATTATTTATGACACAAATCCTTTCCAAAAAATATTTATCACACAAATCTTAATATATTACTTGAACTACATGTCTAGCTGAATAGTCTTAACAAATAAAGTAATTGTTTGATAACGACATGCAATTTCTTATAATGGATATTAGAGATGTGACTTTTGGGGGTAAAGGCAGCACGCAGTATGTTGTTAAGGGATCACAGAAAGAGTTTCCACAAGAGCTTCTTGAGGAGTTGAAAATCATCTGTAAGGTAAAAAATCCCATTTTATCTGAATATCTCATAAATTTGAACCATAGAAAGAAGATTTTGAAATGCTTGGGCTGGTTCTAATTTGTACACCAATTACATTTGAAAATTATTATTGTCTATCTTGCTATTTCTTGTTAAGAAGATTGGTTACTATCTCATTTGTTAACTTTAGTCTATTGTTTTTGGGAAGCTGGTGGCCAGTCTTCTTAATTAGTTGGTCGTTGATGTTAATAACACTCTTTCTAGTGAAATAAAAACAAAGTCATACTAAATGAGAAGTTGTGTTGCACCTTCGGGCTTCAACCTTATGATTATCAGCCTGAATTTTTATATTATTTCATATCTACAGGATAACATATCACTTGATTATGACGAGAGATATATCCATGGAAAACCACAAAACAGTTTTCACAAGGCTGTTAATATCCCAGATGTGATTGTTTATCCAAGGTTAGACAAGCTTTCAACCTTTGGTTGAAATTTTTGATTCATCATTAATCTTCCCAGATGTTATATGGGTTTACCTTATGGAGTTGTAGTATTGCAACTGCTATATTAAATATGCTTGTGGAGTGGTCATGGTGGTATCAAAGTCACTTGGTCTAGAACTAGATATTTTGTTAGTAACCAGTATCACCGTTCTGAACACCACTTAGATATATCACATACTCTTGTTGACTAAGGCTATAGTGTTGACAATTTTTGCATGTGGAATTCATTTATACACAAAATAACTAGTATTTCTTTCATGTTTGACCCCACTTCTGTTTAAAATTGGAGAAGTTTTTGTAGCTGATTCTTTGCTGAAATAAGTTTCTAGTTAACACGGTCATCTGCATTCTTACAGAACAAAAAATTGATTAACCTCCATTACTATCAGTTCTCTGAATCCTGCAGAACCATTTTTCATGTTTCCTTATGTTAAGTTTTATTTTTGCACCCATGTTTTATATCTAATTTCTAACTTTATTGAGAATAGATAAAATGACTTCTTTCACATGCATTGCAATATCCAAAGTCCGAATCATGCATGGTCATAAATTCTTGTGGATATATAACGTTCTGATATGCCATACTGTTGATTTCAAAATATGCATATATATATATATATATATATATAGCCTGACATTTTTTGACAAAATAAAAAATCAAATCAAACACTCTCATACATAAAAAAAGTATCTAGAATGGACATGAATGAATACAGGAGAGTAAGAGTTTTAAAATATTTCCCATTGCCGATATAACGTTGAGGTAAAGTTATAGCATCCACCTCTATTTTTTTTTCTTGCATTATACTTCAAGTCTCATTTGCAGATCTGAAGAGGAGGTCTCCAAGATTGTCAAATTATGCAACAGTTATACGGTATGAGTTCTCCAACTCATCTAACATTAGTGAATGGTGAGCATGTTTAAGCTGATTGTTTTACCTTCTTACCATCTTATTTTAAAGCCATATGGATCAGAATTCAGAACAAATACATATCCTCCATATATCTCTTGTAGTCCTGCACTTTTCATCACAGTATTTGTGTCTATTTTGTTCCCTTTTAAACTTAATTTCTGATGTTTCCTTCATACTTGAATTGTTCTGCTTTTATAACTGTTTCTGGGATAGTTGATCACAAATATCAAAAGTACGATTCCTTGTTTTTGTAACTGTTTCATGGATGCATAATGCTAACAATGATTTGAGAGCTCAAACCGTTAAACTTGGTATACTGTTCATTTATTTTTTGGTATCAGATTCCTATTGTACCTTATGGTGGAGCTACATCAATCGAGGGTCACACTTTATCCCCGAATGGAGGGGTTTGTATTGACATGTCATCAATGAAAGTATGTATGTGTTTTATTAGAATAATCTGGTTATGGATGCTTGTACCATTATGTAAAAAGTATATTTGCGTAGATTTATTCAAAATTTCAAACATGCAGACTACAGTACAATTGTACATATAGGCAATGATTGACTTAAAAATGAACTTTACTTCAGCTATTATACTTACACAGCCTACTGGTTCGATCTTTAGAGAGTGAAAGCATTACATGTTGATGACATGGACGTGGTTGTTGAGCCTGGAATTGGGTGGATGGAGCTTAATGAGTATTTGGAACCTTATGGCCTATTTTTTCCACTTGATCCAGGTTAGTTGGATATGTCCTCGGAATATTTCTGATTTTTGATGAACAAAAGAGACATGGAAATCTGGAATAAAGCATTGATTTTTTAAATGCATGTTTCCCTGAACATTGAAGCATTTACTTGTTACAAGCAGGTCCTGGTGCAAGTATTGGGGGGATGTGTGCTACACGCTGCTCTGGTTCATTAGCTGTGAGGTGGTTACTTTTTTTTTCTTTCTGTTATATGTTTATTTTCATCTATTGCTTATAATCACTGTCACCTGCTGGTTTAAATGTTTGACCTCTGGGTGTCAAATTGTCAGTGTTTAGATGGGCAAATATTTTGTCGCTTGTGACTTAGTTGTTTATATAAAATTACTAAACTTGATTAAGATGTAAATGTATCACTTAAATTATCTGGATCTTACAAAATCATGTTTTTTTTTTTTTTTTATCATACTAGGAATGACATGATAGTTCCCCGGTACTATTTTTGCAGGTACGGAACTATGCGTGATAATGTCATCAGTCTCAAGGTTTGTTAATCCCAAATTTCAGTAGTGCATTGGTGTGATGATGTATTTATAGGGCTGAGTATGTAATACTTCTAGGTAGTTCTTGCCAATGGAGATATTGTGAAGACTGCATCTCGGGCTAGGAAGAGTGCTGCAGGGTTTGTTATGTTCCTTTCCTTTTATCTATTAATCAAATTCACTTCTAATTTTTTTACCTTCCATGAATGGATGCTTCACAGTGTCTTTGAATTTATTGCAAAACACTTCATAGAATCCCCCATGGAACAGATATGCAATGACATGCTCTTGTTATTTCCTTTAAATTATATATATTCTAGGTATGATCTGACCCGCTTGATGATTGGGAGTGAAGGAACACTTGGCGTCATAACAGAAGTAACACTCCGGCTTCAGAAAATTCCCCAGTTTTCTGTGGTAATTATTAAATCTAAATATTATATTCTCTTGTTATGTAATTTAATTGAAACTCATTGAAATTTTTCTTGTTGATTCTGATCCCTGACATATATCAATGCAAGCTGTATCATCCAAATTCTGAACTTGGATTGCAAGGTCACTTGTTTCCAGTTTCTGTCCTCAAAAAAATCCTTAAGCCGAAGTGCATGATGTGATTAGTGAACTTTGCAATGTTCAGATGTTACTTTTTGTGCTTATGATCTGGAGGATATCTTTAACATTGGTCTATTCCTTTCTACCGCTTTGTGTTACAATTTTTCTTCCTCTTTTCACTTTATTATCTCAATATCACACGGGAAATCTGAGCTAAAAAGAGTTCATTGTATACACACTCCTTCCATAATATCTGAAGGTCAAGGTGCATTAAACTATGTACTTTGAAGTTTAATTTATTGATACTGTTATTCTGCTAAATTAAAGATCAAGCAAGGGCCCGTTCACTTTTGAGAGAATGTTTCTGATTTCATTTCTTGTTTTGACTTTTAATTACAAAACTGCCACTTTTTTTTTTTCTGTCTGCAATGATTTGTACAGTAAACAACTTTTTTTTCTCTTTCTTTTTGTGTTTCCTTTACAAATCTTTGAAAACAGGAAAATTATTGAAAGCAAGGTGGCAGTTGATCCATTCATTATTATATAGATTTCATTTACCCACTGAGTATCATCTGGTACTTGTTTGTTTTTCATAAATATTGGAATTTTCGAGCGGAGATTTAAAATTATAAAGTCTGTATGTTTAAACATTCAGGTCATTATCATCATAGAAAAAAACTTCTGAACTACAGTTCTTTACCTTTACTGTGAGTGAGCTTCTTTTAGGTGGTGCATGAGGAAATATGTCCGTAGATAACTTATTGCATCTTTTATTCTGCCAGAATGCATTCTGAGCTATTGCAATATGTGCATAATGTGAGTTATTTTAATTCATACAGATTACCTAACTAATAAAAGCACAGGTTGCAATGTGCAATTTCCCTTCTGTGAAGGATGCAGCAGATGTTGCTATTGCCACTATGATGTCTGGAATACAGGTACAATTCCGACTTCAAATTTTCATATTATATCATTCTTGATCCAATCATTATATCATTCTTGATCCAATTATGACTTTTCTGTTTATGGGGATTAGGTGTCAAGGGTAGAGCTATTGGATGAAGTTCAAGTCAAAGCTATCAATATTGCTAATGGGAAGAGTTTTCCTGAATGTCCAACTTTGATGTTTGAATTTATAGGAACAGGTGAACATGGATATATATAATTTGATTTATCGATTATCTATGTTAATCATTATTTCCCACATACATATGTGTTTTTACCCATGGATCATGAAATTGGAGAAAATTTATGTCGATGAGCTCAATCTTTGTAGAGGGGCAAAGGTAACAAAGCTCAGAACATGAAATTAAGAATTGTTCCGTCTGGCTATCTCATTATTGGATACTGTGTGAATCTGTTATATATTAGCTGAGAAGATTCTTGGGTTCTGATGATGTAAGCTTCTTATACAATCAACATACAAAATGTTATATTGATATTGGCTATGGATAAAAAGATAAATAGTATATATAAAAAACTAAAGAGGTGAGAGCAGAGGACATGAAGTACACAGACTAACAAGATCTTATGCAGCCTTTCCCCCTCATAATTCTATGAAATAAATGGAGGAAAGGCAACATACTCGTTCAAATTGGTCTCCCAATATTCTGCTCTAAACTGGTGTTATTTTTTTGATTATCACTTGGCATAAAATGTATTACCTGGATGTAGCAAAGCATCATTTATCAAGTTGTTAGGATTGATTGGCAAGGCATGAAGATTGAGTCCTACATTGGAAGTATGGAATTTCAATGTTGGGTTTATAACTTCATATGGCCTTGACTCCTGGGCTCTCTAACCATAATGCCTTCTGCAATGCAGTTCTCCTGGGGTTGGTATTTGGTAAATAGTCACATAACTGGAAGAATTTAGGAGATTTTAATTAAATACTAATAGTTGCTTAATTAAACTCTTCTTTAATCAGTGCTTATTATATGAGAGCTTATGCAATAAGTGCTTCAATTCAATAAGCTATTTGTGTTGAATATGCACGTCGTAAAGTTATTTGTTATCAACAATCAACATTTGTTCTTCCCTAAAAATAAAATTTAGGGTAAATGGGAATGGAAGATGGGATGGATGTTGAGCTCCACATTAGCTAAAACCAACTTATGGACATTATTATAAGCTGTTTCAAATACTTAAGCAAATGTTAATGTCATAAAATAAGCTCTTCAAAATGCGACTTTAGTGTAAAAATGTTAAGGGGTAAGTGTGTACATAAAATAAGGGAAAGAAATAATTTTTTATTGTGGTTTAGTATATTAATTATGTCATAGTATAAAAGACACATGGTCCCAACTGTCTATGAGATGGGCTAAATACAATGTATCCATCAATAATAAATAAAGCAGCGTCCTTTTTAATGAATGCACCACATTTTCCTACGTAATTGCAAAACCTAGCTTACTGATAATCTGATGTATATGTTCTTCAGAAGCATATGCGCGGGAACAAACACAAATTGTTCGAAAAATTGTTTCTGAGCACAATGGTTCAGATTTTGTATTTGCGGAAGAACCTGAAGCAAAAAAAGAACTTTGGAAGGTAGTGATCCTTTATTATGCAAGCATTATGTCTCTCCCATCCCCAAAAAGCTTTTGCATATGTTGGTTGTTTATCATTTTCTTCATCAACGAGAAACCCATGCACAATTAACATTAGGATTTCGAAGAGCATCTCTCACAATTACTCTGTTGCCACCCTAATTCATAGTTTCGATTCTGTCTTGATCAACTAGATGTTTTGTAATCGTTCTCACTATCAAATAGTCAGTGTTACTATTTATTTCTTCATTTAGGTCAATATCTTGTTCATGTGCAGGTAAGAAAGGAAGCACTCTGGGCTTGCTTTGCTATGGAACCTAATATGGAGGCAATGATTTCGGTGAGTTAGATGTGAGGGGTGTATATATTAATTTCGACATTGTGATTTACATGTATAGCTGATAGAAACCAATTAAAGTTTTTTATTAATTATCTGCTTTATGGCCTGCATTGCGTGACTCTTTTTAAGTTTATATTAGATTTAAATGTTTAATTGCAGTTTTGATCCTTCTATTTTCACCCAATTCGCGAAATTGGTTCTCCTATTTTAAAATCGAACAGCTTTGGTTCCTATATCAGATTTCTTAATTAAAAAAAAGTGATGTGAGATATTTTAAACAATCTGACATATGAATGATTAATATCCATGAAATTGCAATAAAAACTCTCAGTTTCAACTTTTGAAATTATTCATTTTTGTAATATAATTCATAACATATAAATAATTATTCATCTTACGGGACATGCAAAAATAGAAACTGAAACAAGTTTCTCACAAGTTGTTCTTCCCGTCTTTGATGGGGACAACTATCTTTGGGCAGTAAGAATGGAGTCTTATCTAGAAGCTTTGGACCTTTGGGAAGCTGTGGAAGAGGATTATGAAATCCGCCCGCTGCCAAAAAATCCTACCATGGCTCACTTAAAAAATCACAAGGAGAAAAAAACTGGGAAGGCAAAGGCAATATCATGCCCTTTTGCTGGTGGTTCACAAACAGTTTCACCTAATTATCGATGATTTAAGATCACGCGCTTATTGTAGATTGGAAAATGGAATAAGAAGAATGATTTGGTTTCCTTTTTTGAACATATTTTTCATACATCTTCTTTGTGCAATAAAAGATATATGAACACATTTTTGTTTCTTCCTGCTCCAAGACCAAAAGTATAGAATACCTGTGTATAAAACTTGAAATAGAAACATTTGAAGCAACAATTTTTTTGTTTCATAGTATTCAAATATATTCATACATGCTGAATTGTGCATTAGTTTCTCCAAGGGTTTTTTTGTGACATTTTTTACTTCTGCAGGATGTATGTGTTCCTTTATCTCATCTAGCTGATATAATTTCAAGGTCTAAGAAGGAGCTGGATGCTTCGCCACTGGTTTGGTATGTGTGATCAAGGTTATTTGAATATGGATATTGAAATTGGATTCAGTTGTGTTATTAAGTTTATGACTTTATGTTTTACTTATGTTGATGCCAATGCATGTCACTCTTGTTGTTTCTTGACAGCACAGTGATTGCCCATGCTGGTGATGGTAATTTCCACACAGTAATTCTATTTGATCCCACAAAAGAAGAACAGCGGCAGGAAGCAGAGAGACTCAACCAATTTATGGTTCGTGCTGCCTTGTCATTGGAAGGTATTGATAGTAAATTATTGACACATGTTGCTTGTTAGTGTAATATATGTTTCAGGTGCCTCTAGCATTAATTATTTTTCTTTTTGAAAATCCTTCATAATGACATGATAAAGCAGTTAAGGTTTTGAAATTTGGTTTATTTTGCTTCGAAACAGGAACTTGTACCGGTGAACATGGTGTTGGCACTGGAAAAATGAAGGTACTGAACTAGTATCTATGTTTCTTAAAAGCTCTACACATGATGTTAGTTACTCGTGAAACTCCTACTTAGGTCAACAAATCTTATAAACTATGGATATATATGGTGTATCATGTATGTTTCGACCCTTTTATTTTCTATGTTTTCTTTTTTCATTTTCACTTCAACTAATAAGCATAAAAGAATATAGATCAAATATTCTTCTCTACCCAAGTTTTGAAAAACAGATTTAACCTTATCATTATTTTTAAAAATGCCAAAACACTGTTTCCGTTGTTTCTTAAAGTGAAGTCATCCTAGTTTGCCTTCTATCTTCTCTATCAAATTGGTTACTACACGAGTCTTTCATCTCCTTGTTAGTAATTTAAAATGAACCCAAAATTTAGAAAATGAAAACCGAAAATGTTTTTAGAAAGTAAACATGCCCTAAAATAAGCCTTTGCAGTAATCTGGCTATATAATGGCAACAGAATGCCTAACATAAATTGATTTAAACAAGAAACTAACGGATCCTTTGTTTCCACAATTGGTATTTATTATGAATCACAATTTCAAGATAAGTTATCTTTTGATGCTCCATGGTTCTTTTTGGTGGTTTTTTATTTTCAAATGGGTTATGCCTTACTTTAGAATTATGAGTTTATTGTTAAAATAATAAAATTCTCATCCTTGGGATTTTTCTTTTCCAGTATCTTGAAGAAGAACTAGGAGAGGAAGCATTGAGGACAATGAAAAAAATAAAAACAGTCCTAGATCCTAACAATATCATGAATCCAGGAAAGCTCATCCCTCCCCATGTTTGTTTATGAAAGTGCCCCTCACTCCAATAGCCAAGTGTGCAATACAATCTCCTCAAATTTACAAATTAAAACCTTGCGGTTTTTAGCATCAGGCGTGTCTATTGAATCAGTTCTTTTACTGTATAAGGACATAGTGAACTCTTTCTTCATTGAAATGTTCTAGGCCATTTCACAGTTTTTTTGCCTCCTGTGTCCAAGAAAGTCTATATGTGAAGATGTAATGCCATAGTCCTTTTAACAGTACTTTTCATGCAGTCATTATGCTCCTTTTCATTTACCTTTTAAATTTTACTCTACTTAGGGTAAGTCAATAATTGAAGACGTTTTCACTATTTTAAGTTGTTATATACTTCGAATATGTTTCGGAGACAAAATAAAACAGTGAGGTTCTGTACATTGGGCTTACAATTATATACACCATTTTTTTATGTTTGTTTTGAACTCAACTCATTTAAACTTTAACCAAAAATATTACATACAGTGGCATGTCAACCGGTTTATTAAGTTTTAATTTATTTATTTTTATTTATCAAACTCGTGAGATTAAGAATGAATTAATGTTTGGCAAGTAGCATTTTCAAAATGCAAAAACTTCTGCAAGCCTTGAGGGATACGACAAATGTATCGTATTTGATTTGATTTGATTTGAAGTCCTACTCTTTGCCTTAACACAATTGGATAAATTTGGATATAATTCACCCTATATGAATTATATGCATTTGTAAGTAGACCAATTAGAGCCACAAAGTTTGAGACTGATCTTATGAGCTGTACTTTTTTCATAATTTGATTGGTATGTTTCTCTCATTTGCATTGCAGATGCTGAGTAAGATGGACTGTTTGGAGATATCATTGCATCATAGAAATACAAGTTCATAGTCATCTTGAGTCCAAAAAAAATTCATAGTAATCTCAAGATATGTTTGGTGGGTGATGTTACATACACCACACAAAGATTAAGTATCTAACTCCAATCTTTTTAAATTTTTCTTTGTTAAAAATATCAAATTATTCATATCATACCTCACAAAATAAAACGCTCGCCTTCATTAACATACTTTCAAGTGACTACCCTTCACCAATCACCATCATCCTTCTTCATCGTCCACCATTCTATGCTCATTCATCCTTCAACATGTATTAAACGTCATTTATATTTTGTGAGGAACCTTAATTTCTAGAATCTTAATTAAAACTTCAAATAATTCTGAAAAAACAAGTTATAATTCCAAATATTATCATTCTAGATTTAAATCATTAATAAGAGAAAAATGAAAAAGATAAATTGAACAATATTGATTCTTAAATTACAAGACTAACTAGAATATTAGTTATTTAAAAAACTAATTAATTAACTAAAATGAAGTCTAACAATGTAAACTAATTAAATATAGAATACCAAATGTATTTTAAGTTTTTGAACTATAAATACCAAATATGGAAATCTAAATATAATGTTTTTGGATGTTAAAAATTCTTATATATAACGTCTAAAAATGTAAAGTTTCTAGATGCAGAAAATTAATGTGTTATGTCTGGATTTTTTGTTTTTGAGATCAAGAGTTATGCACATTAATGTAAAATAATGACCACAATAAATAAATAAATAAAATGAAAAGAGAAGTTATACACGTGTTTATTGGCAAATTGTAATTTGTTGTCAGTGTTTTTTTTTAATCTCTTTATCTCTTATTTGTACTTTTAATTGTAAAATTTATTTCTATTTTGTTTTCTATTTTCGATATGATTGACGATTATGGATAAACAAATTTTAATGTGATTCATGTAATTTTAGTTGCAGACGTATTGCGATTAAAGGGAAATCAAACCATAAGCTCTATCACAATCACATACTTTTTCAAAATACCTTTCATTAGATACATCCGCTTGGTGCTCATAATCAAATGCACAACTATATAGACCTATTATCAATGAAGATTCCATATAGTAGCACTTCACGGAAGGCGTAATATATGTTTGAAATATCGTTGAGTTGGACGAAATACAATATTAGGTCAAAACAAAATAATGTATATAATCTAAATTTTATACTAAATATATTGTCAACTTTCATTGATCTACTTTTATTTATAATCAAGTAGGAGAGAGTACAACTATCAATTAGACTTCAAAGTTATAAATTCCTCTTAATAAGCCTCATAATTTTTTTAGGCTCTGACTCATTATTTGTGTGGACTTAAATGAGAAATTTATGGCTATACATTGTTTAAAAAAATTGAAAATTTTGCTTTTCTTACGAAAAAAATTTATTTGAAAAATTTTGAAATCTTGTTCTTCTCATAAAAAAATTTTACTGAAAATTCTTTTCCGTAAAAAAGTATTTTAAAAAGTGGACTATAAACCCATTTATCTTATATAATTCTGACAACTTTTAAGATTTAAGAGTTTCTTTTTATGAGATTTTTCTAATTATAGAATTTTTCGTTCTTCCAACACAAAAATTGGACTAATAAATAATAAACTTGTAAAATTGACACACTTCATTTAGAATATGATGTATGATTCAGTCGACTCATTTTCAATAGATCACATAGAGATTTTTCTTAATAGTAATAATTTTTGTACTTTTCCATTCCAAAACCAACACGTGCTCCTTTAACTTTTCAAAGTTGATCCCTACGTATCCTTAAATAATATCCTTAAGAGAACAAGACAAAATAGGGAGGAGCCCTCCTTTTTATTGAAGTTGTGGGTGCATGCAATTAAAACTATTCCTATTGCGACTTTGAAAATTGGCCCATTGAATAATAGAATGGGTTGACCCGTGATGTGGGGAGACTCTATCTATTCTGTTTGGCTCATTCTAGTTAGTAGGTCTAGAAAAGATTTTTGATAAGGATGAATAACAAAAACAAAAATTGGGCAAGCTTGGTTCTAAAACTATGAGATTCTCAAGGGATTTCTTTGTCCTTTGTTGTTGGGTCAATTTTACACATCCAACTAGCATAGTTGTGTTATTTGGAGAGGAAAAAAAAAATGCAAAAATTGAGAAAATTTTGAATGGTTATTAATATATTGCCAATTATATTTAGTACATGATATCATAACGAATATCATAATGTGTAAAAGCTCTTTAATCATACATATAGCATAATTAACCATAATTATTATAAAAAAAAATTGGATGGTAAATTTAGGTTTGAAATGAAAGAAGAAATTAAGAAACAAGCTTAATTTTTTAGTCAAATTAATTTGACATTTTGGTTAGCAAATTTTGAGTTTTTTAATGACGAGATAGATTTGAAATGATGTAATAGAATCAATTTATGAAGATTTTGAGTACAACGAATCTGAAAATGTTTAGTAGAAAATTATCAAGTTGTTCACTACTACTTGAATAAAAAATAGTTATGTATATATTATTGGATACACAATAAAGTGTTGAATTGGTTATCGGTAAATATTTTTAATAAAAAAATAATTTATTTCATCAATAATAAAAAGTTCAAAACATGTAAAAATATAATGACAGTAATATAAGAGGTTCGGATGAATACGTATTAGCTAATATATAAGCAAACACACTTGTTTTTCTCCTAGAGAATTCAATATAAGAGTCTTCAAAATAAAGACCCAATAAATCTCTACAATCTTTTAATGAGGTATCAAATTCATGGTGAACATTCAAAATTGTACACAAAAAACTGCACTTAAACTAGATAGGGCTCAGCTTAAAAAGAGGTCTAAAAGAAACTTTAATATGAAGTTTTATGAAGTTTCCAAAAATATTTTCATAAAATTACTAATTTTTTTATTTATTTTTTACACTTTAGAATAAAATTATTTATTAAGTAATATAATCGTTTTTTTAAATATTTATTTTTATAATTGATAATATAATTAATTGATTTAATATTTATTGAGATAATATTTTATTAATTTTAATTTAAAAAATATTAAATTGAAACCTTTTTTATTAAGTAAAAAAATAAGTTTAGACGTCGTTTTATAAAATAAAAAAATTATTTTGTTGAAGGCTTAAAACAATTATTTTAATAGATTAGATGGACTCTCAAATTTAGGTGTTACAAAAATGACATATAGTTTTATATAACAAGATAATATTGGATTAGGATTAAAAGAATATAAAACCGTATCTTATTAATACATGTTTAAACTATTAATGAGATAATGATAAAGAAAATATTAATGAGATAGATTCTAAAACAATATATTTCAAACAAAAAATGATTTCTACTTTGTAGACATGACAGGCGATTTGTAGTGCCTTCTGTATATAATTCATGCCACTATAAAACACCAGAAGTGAGCTTAAGATATACTAATATAATTGCTTAATCCATTATTAAATGAACTAAACTATTATAGCTAGGATATGGCTGCTATTGGCACCACCACTAACACTAGTAGTTGTAATATTTACACCTTAAAAATGAAACATGTCTACATGGATCCAACTCTTACTTCCAACAAAAGCGCCAATCACCATCTTTTACTGTCATATCTTATCTATTATTTGGTCGGATCTCCACAATCGCTCTTACAAATTTTCACTAATTTAAATCATTTCTCAACCGTCAATATCACTGATTTTGTGTAACTTATAGCTTATTTTTCAAAAGTTTTTCTTTTTTCTGATAGAATTATCTTAAGAATTAAATATTAGCTTATTTAAAAATTAAATTTTAAAAGTTAGTTAGATTATTATATGTAATTGGCTAGATGAGTCACTTAGCAAGTAGTTAGTTTTCATTTTACGCAAGCTTTTCAATTGATTTAATATATTTTTAAGATGAATTTTTAAGAGTATGGTCTCTATCTCGTTCATCAATATAATTTTTTTTTTTATTGATTTACAAATTTTTAATATGCATTTTCTCATTCAATGTTAGATTCTTTAATATTCTCAATCACACTAAAAATTAATATTTAGTGCGGGTCTGAATGGCTTAATAGTGGTAGTCTGATAAGATATGGTCCAACAGATTCTTAAAAGACTCTATATTATTTTAGAATTTAAATTAAACCTAACTCAACTTCTACAAAATCGACTTGTAAACTTAAAACTGTCGTCACTTATAAAGACATGTGTAAATCTTATTTCATCCCATGTGTGACTCGTTAATAAATTAATTAAAAAATTTAACTTAACTAAAATCTTTTTGTTGTTCATTGAAGTATTAATTGTTAATATGTTATAAACGACTAGTAAAGAATGATTTTTTTTATCAACAAAATAAATTAAGTAGTAACTAAGTACTCTATAAAGATATCTCAAATATATATACATTCATTTTTAGAAAATAATATATAGTTATTAGTTTAACTATATCTCAAATATATATACATTCATTTTTAGAAAATAATATATAGTTATTAGTTTAACTGATAAATGTTGATATTATTAAGTTGAACATCATATCTCGAGTTCGAATTAAAACCTCATAATTTTGTATGTGTTTTTTATGATAATTATATTATCTCATCTAAAATAAAAAATATAATAACTAAAGAAAAAAATGTATATAACTAATTTATACAAAAATATAAATGAATACATAATAATAAAACAACAATGATGAAATTGCCAATGGCTTAATTACTTTTTCTTTGTTAAGTGCTTTTGTTTTTTATGCTTGATTTTTATAAGAAATAATTGCAACATATTCAATAAACAAAAATATCATCTCGAAAAATTAGGCTAGCTCAGCAACCGACGAAGCATCAAATATTTATTAAAGAAGTAATTTTATTTTATTTTTGACAGAATTAAAGAGTAGAACAGAAGAGAAAACAATGTTGGGCTGAAAATTTTAAACTACGCTTAATATGTGTTTTTCTCTTTCATTTCTTCAGAAAATATATATAAATGAAAGGAGTAGTTACTATATTTAATTTTTTTCACCAAAATATATTGTATGAAATATTTTTATAATTAGAGTAGTCAATAAACAATATGCTCTGAATATTTTGTCCTCCAATCAGGTATACTTTTTTTATTTATTTAGTGTTGAAATATAATTATTACTTTTTATTTGTTAATAATTAAAAAATATTAATTTATTTTTATCCTATTTACTATATTCAAATATTTACATATAAAATTAAAAATAATCATTTTATTTAATATTTAAAATAGAAAAAGTAAAACTGAAGTGATAAATTTGGTGATAAATTTTATTAAAAATACAATTACAAAAAATGATTTTTTTTCGTAGATGAGATTATTAATATTATCAAAAACTCATACTGATAATTGTAGACTTTAGAATATTCAAATTTGAAAAATCATGTTGAACCTAATAATTTTAATATTTATCAATTAAATTAAAATTTAAAATTCAATCAAGGAAATAATTAATTTAAATATGTCGAATATTAGCACATATGTTGAGCTAAAGAGATCATAGTTGTCAGCGTAGGTTTATAAGTGTTGTTTAACATTCCATCTATATACAAAACAAATAATGATTTATTGTACATTTAATTTCTTTATTTTATTATTTATAAAAATAGTTTACTTATTTTAAAATTAAACTATTTAGTCTTTCAATAATCTCATTTGCAACTTTAATACAATCCATTATTTTTACCTCATTATTTATTATTTTTAACAAATTGTGATTTTTTGACTAAATATTTTATCTTCAAATACTTTTTTGACCGGGAAATTCGGTGCTTGAGACAGCTCTATTGTTTATCAATATTTTTTTGGGTACAATAGTGTTTATCAATTTTTTAATTATGAAATGATTATCAATGTTATATCATCATGTGTTAAAAGTGAAATCAAATCACATAATTGTGGTCAAAGTCGGGCTATATATTGTATTCAATTTGTTTAGCGTGTAAATTATAAATTAACGACAATAATATATGGGTATTTTAAATTTTTTCTACGCTCATGCAGGATCTTATTTTTTTATTAATATATAATTACATCATTTTTTTATTTTTTTTCTCTCTCGAAGATAAAATAAGCAATGTTATTTTTTTTTTCTTTTGATTAATAAGCAATATTATTTTTACAAGAATAGACAATAATATTTTACAAAGGAAAAAATACTGCTTTTTGGGTACAGAAGAATTAAAAAAACAAATTAAATAAGTAAAAGTTTAATCTCTTTTATCTTATTTATAACTTTCTATTTATATTTATGTAAAATGTATGTCTTATATTGGTAAAACTAGCTATTTTGTCAAACTAAACTAAAAATATACCTTTGTTGGGTCCCAAATTCCAAATCCTAACTCTAACATACTTGTAGTGTGATCTCATTTGAAGATGATTGAAACTCTTGACAAAATATATTTTTCTTCAAAGAATTAGTGAAATTATTTATCAATATAAACATACTTTATTCCCAAGTACGTACGTAGTTTAAGTGATTGAGATAGGACATTAATTTTTTTTGAAAATAAGGTTTAGGATTCAAACTTTGAATATTTTAAAATAATTTTTAATTCACAATTTAATTAATAAAATTCAATAAAAATAATAATTAAGTATGGTCAACATTATTAATCTAATTATTTAGAGATATAGACATTTCAAACGCTTTAATTTTTATAATCATTTTATAATTTAATGCTATTAAAATAGTACTACAAACAAATTATTTAAAATACATTATATTTGATTAATTTCTACCAATAATATAAATTTTAATTAATCAAATAAAATATATCAAAAAATATAATGATAACATTTTTATAGCTATTAACCTAGACATTATAAATTTGTTTGCAAATTTATTTATTTTAATTTTAACAACTATAAATTTGGGTTATTATATATATATATATATTTAATGGTAGGGATGCATGCATGTGAAACCAAAACCAAAATCAAAATGAACAATATCATTAAAAAAATACACAATTACCCTCAATATGCTACATTAATAGCAAGCGTACCCCAATCGAGCATGTATATATATTTCCCTCCCTCGGAGCATCTCATCCATCATTTCGAATTTGCATTTGCAAATAAAACATTAAAGACAAGAATATTATATCATATAATAATATATTAATTAATGGATTCCCTTCCCCACGTAGTAGAGGATTGCATGGGCTTCCTCCAACTCTATAGTGACGGTTCCATTAACCGTTCCAATATCATCAAATTCCAAGTTCCCATTATCCAAGACAACTCCGTAACCTTCAAAGACACTCTCTTCAACAAAAAATTCAACCTTTCTCTCCGTCTCTACAAACCCAACAACAACATTAAAAAAAATAAACTTCCAATCATCGTGTTCCTTCACGGTGGAGGCTTCTGTTTCGGCTCACGCACGTGGCCCCATATTCACAACTGTTGCGTGCGTCTCGCCTCCGCTCTTCAAGCGGTGGTCGTTGCACCGGACTATCGCCTTGCACCGGAGCACCGTCTTCCTGCAGCGGTGGAAGACGCCGTCGATGCGGTGAGGTGGATTCAGAGACAAGGGTTGAGTTTGAAGGAGGGAGAAACATGGTTGACTGAGGACGTTGACTTTGACCGTGTGTTTGTCGTGGGTGATTCTTCTGGTGGGAACATTGCGCACCAGCTTGCGGTTCGGTTTGGTTCGGATCAAACCGCTATTGAACCGGTTCGGATAAGAGGTTATGTTCTTTTGGCGCCGTTTTTTGGCGGGGAGGTACGAACCAAGTCCGAGGAAGGACCCCCGGAACCAACGTTGAATCTTGACTTACTGGACAGGTCAGATTAATTTTCGTTTTACAACATTTTTACTTCTTTTTTTATCCTAAAATGTTACATATTACTCAAACTCTTGTCTCTTTTTTTTTCCTTTTAATTTTTTAGTTATGTTAAATATTTTTTACTAACATATTATTAATTATGTTACAATTTTTTTCTATAATTTGTAATAAATATTATAATAAAATAAATTATTTCTCTATTTTCAAGATTAAATTAGTAAAACAATTTAAATTATCTAAATTTAATACTATAATCAATTTTATTAATTCCACCGTTTAGTCGATAATTCTTATATGTAAAAAATACTTATAAATGATTCACTAAATATTTGATACTTAAAAATCATCTAAAACTTTAAATACAATCACACTCATCAATTAGTAGGTTCTCTTCTTCTTTGTAACTAATACAGATGTCTTTCTTACAATTGATTTAGATGAAATTAATTTTAAAAAATATATTTATTTATTTATTTATATTTTAATAATACAATCAAACTCACACCAAAACATTAGATCTTCGAATGATTTTTAAAAGTGATCCAGCAAGAAATGTAACATCCACCTTCATATATTACTATTTTTTTCGCCTATGTTAATTTGACTTCTAACACTTTTAATCCCTTAGTCCAAAGTAGTATACCTACTCAATATGAATTCTATATTAAAAAGAGAGTCACAAACAGAATATTGTTAGCACTATTCTTCTAATATTATGGTAATACTTTTGTAAAAAAAACAACTACTATCTCAATTGTTGTTAAGTTGCTGTTTTACCATGTCGGGAAAAATTAATTACAATCGTGATAATTAATTCGTAATTAACATTTTTATACATTGACGTTGAAACCAAATATTTTATAATACTTGTGTTTCTTATGCAAAATATATGTGTGAAGTTGGTAATTACTAATAATATTTCATTCGTACATAATCGTGATTAAATTATTTGAGAACTTTTATCTGTTCACATGCAATTTCCATACACATTATAGCTTTTCAATATTTTGATAATTCTTTTTTGGTAAATAAACATTTCATTAATAACGTCTAAACCTAATGTATACTAAAAAAACATCACCTACTTTTTATGAAGCATTGCGAAAATTTCACCCAATCATTTGTTCAGAAGTTTTGACAAATAATATATATCTTTGCGTTTTTAAATAACTAAGTTATCTATTCATTTCATACGAATTAAAAAGTGTATAAATTAAATATCAAAGAATACTATTTTTATCAAATTATTTTTGTTCTTACATACATAGTGAAAGATAATACATTATAAATAATACAAGAAATATTAATAAAATAATATAATTAAAAATATATATTAAAAATTAAAATAATCATTTATTTTAAAACAATTTTATTTTACAAATTGGTCAGTTATTTGAAAACGAAAGGAGTAATTTATATAGACCAATACAAATGTGTGCCATGGCATGGTATATGTGACACACAACATACAAGCAATGTCATACCATTATTTGGTATACCCCTTTCCACCTTGAAAGGTTCTAACTTTATATCTTTTATGATATTCTTCTTAATACTATTCCAAACAAAAAATATAAAAAAAGTTTAATTTTAATCATTATAATATATAAAAACTAATTATTTTTAAACTATTTAATACTAATATAATGATACTATCATTGGTATTTTTTTTCTTCTAATTATAATAAATATATCTATTGTATTAGTTTCTTGATAATACGTACTAAAAGGTTTTATTTTATCAAAATCACCAACGACAAATTTTATCATCTTTGTAGAATAATGATAATTTTACCATCTATATCCATTTTGCTCGGTCAACACTACTTTGTTTAATGCAAAACAACCTTTAACATAAATGTTTGTCCTTCTCGATTTAAATACAAGTAAAAAATTGTTATGTTTGATGGATTCGTGTATAAATAAATTATAACTGACTTCATCATATATTAGTGTTATGATTCCAAAAGTAATGTTCTCATAAAGCAAAATGTCATAGAAAAATAAGGGATTGTCTATTATTGTCTTAGTTCAAAGATAAATCTCGCTATTTTAAATAAACTATAATAAAATATTTTATCTTTTCTCATTTTTTATATTAATAAATTTATTTTTTATTAAAAATAGTAAAGATCCATTTTGGATAATTTTTTTTATAAGTTAATATTAGACACACTCACAACATTAAATATAAAAGGTAGCAATTCGGAGAATACACTCATTATTTTGATTACATAAAAAAATTAAATGAAGTTAATTAGCATTCGTAATTAATTAGTGTATATATAATTATTTTTGTTTATATCTAAATTTAAAGACAATATATAAAAATTAAAATTGCTTAAATTTAAGATCAACGAAAATTGGATTAAATAAATAATCTTTTGTTGACTTAAAAGTTGTTATATTTAAGATCAGAATAAGAAATTTATTCTTTCTCTCGTATCATAGTTAGTACACTTTAGTAAAAAAAATTAAAACTGATGTCTTTTACAAGTTTAATCTTTTTGTTTACAGTGCTCTTTAATAATTATTACTTACATAAATTTCAAAATACTATAGTTCTTTCTATTGATAATGGTTAAAAAATTCACATATAATTAAGTTGGATAAGTTAGTAAAATAAGTTTTTATTTTTATTAATAATTTAATCTTTTTATATTGTGTATAAAAAATTTAAATCATAATTATTGTGAAAAGAAAGAAGGATTATGGAATGATTGTTATTTAAACGTGGGAAATCAATACGGCAATGATGGTTGGAAAGGCTAAAATTCTCACAAAATTGAAGTGATTAGTGATAACACTTGATGAGTCTTTGTTGCCGTCATTATGTTACCTTTTTGTGCCATAGCGATACCACACGCGCATATCGTGACAATTTTGTCCACAAATTATGGACAATATTATAGATACGTTATTGTCATTAACTTTTTCTTCTTTCTTTTTTACATAATAGGTTTCCATTGCTTTCAAACTCGTCGGGTTTTTGTAGTTACTCTCCAATTCGAATGACCATCAAATATGTGATAAAAAACAATATAATAAATAAATTTAAAATGTAAAGTTATTATACACAAGATACAAGAGGATTCACAAAGTTTAATTCAATCGATAAATAGGAGTCTTAGATTTGAATAAGATTTTGCAGTCAAATACGAATTTATTTACTAATCAACCATCAACACATGTACAATTCGATCGATTTTTAAAGAGGACAAAATCATTAACTTTTCCTCATTCCATAGGATATATATATATATATATATATATATATATATATATATGCCATATGGGGGTCTATTTGGTCGTTTGAAGATGAAAAAGATACTAACGTAATCCTAAAAAATTCAAATGTCAGTCAAAATAGCATCTATCTTATGGAATTAAAATGTTCTTAGCAAAAGTTACTAATTTGACAATAACTTGAGATTTTTTATAATCAAATTGATACTTTATATTTTTCAAGGACCAAATAAATTTTAGAGAATTTATCTCAAGACCATTTTAAAAGCACATACTCTGATTTTTTTTTTTCATTCGAATTCCAAATAATTTATTGATTCCTAACCTTATCATTATATATATAGTATTATAATTTATTCCTGGCCTTATCCAATATGCTTCTCAAGTAGCAACAAATAAAGACAACTTTTGGGTACCTTATTCAAATGTGACAATGAAATAAAGTTCGCAATAGAATGGTGACCACGATTCAAAATTTAGTTTTATGACTCAATTAAAAAATTACATGAGAAGGACAAAACTTTGATCGTGAGATTCTTAAATTTAAAGTAGGATTTTGTAATATATGTCTTCATGATAAGGTCGGCCCTGATGCATATTAACGTAAGACGAATTTTAATATGTGGTGTTTTCAAATGTTCATTATTAATCTTTTAGTAAAGTTATTAATTTTTATTAAAATAGTATAATTCATTTCGTGTAATTTTTTTCCAATTGATAATAAATTTAATTAATTTAATGTGTTGAAACAGTATTAATTTTAGATAAATTTTTATTAGTTTTAATTTAAAAATATTAAAATTGAAGACATTTTTATTAAATAAATTTTTTACTTTTTTTAGAAGTCTAATACGATTATTTTGGTTACTATACCTTAGGTTGGGCCTTGATACATAAATGTTTTTTAATGGAAACTTGATGCATAAGTTTATAAATTAAAATATATACCGAATAAATTTTGGGATTGTCTAGTATAGCCCTATTCTATAGATGGGTCTTACTTTTTAAAAAAAAAAAAATTTAATAAAATATTGTTTTATTTTTTATTCATATAATTTTTTTTAAAATAATAATGATCAATTTTTTGACAATTTTTATGGAGGTCTATAGACTTTTTTTTT
>JBBPBS010000753.1:1393985-1425041 GCA_037974835.1 Cicer judaicum
AATACAAATATAATAATAATAATATAATAATAATAATAATAATAATAATAATAATAATAATAATAATAATAATAATAATAATAATTGAATCTTACCTTCTTCTAACTTAAGTGTAGGAAACCTTCTCATAAAATGATTTTTTTTAGCGTAATGAAACATCACTTCGTAATGTTGTTTTATAACATTAACATAATTTAATTAAATATAGATATGTAAATATATTTACTATAAAAGAATAATGATATTCAATGCATCTAATATTATTAAAAAGTGATTTAAATGGATTTTAAATGGTAACCACCTACGTTGGAATAACTATTACTCATTTCTTAAAAGAAAAAAAAAAAAGGTAAAATTGGAAACGAATTTGGCAACATCAAAAGTTGGTCTTGTCCTAATATAGAAAAGATACAGTTTTCCTAAAATTTAATTGTAGTTTTGTAATGCATGTATTTGTTTTTGTTTTTGCAACCATGTTTGTGTTATTTTATTTTTCTAGAAAAGGGTTTCTATTATTGCCTAAAAGAAGATTAAAATGTAATATGAAATATTGATAGTAATTTAAATAATAAATATATGGGGGAAATGATGGTGTGTGAAAGAAAATCTTTCATTAAAATATTTGATTTCCTCTATAAGAATAAGAGGGGTAATAATATATACGTAGAGTGCTATAATAAGGAGAGTAAAGAGGGTAAATAGATGTAACAACAAACCATACCGTGTGTGGATTAGATAGAGAGTTGAATAAAATGGCATTAACAAAATGACAACAATCATTGGAATGGCAAAATAGAAAGAGAGGGCAGAGAGAGAGAGAGAGAGAGACAGAGAGATATATACACAAAAAATTCCAGGGTTTACAAATCATTCTTCCCTCCAAACCAAACAAATACCCGCTCCCAACAAAGCGGGTTCACCTTGATCTGCTCCATTTTTTCAACCACACTTCTTCAAGGTCTTTCTTCCTCTTTGCTTTTTTACTTCCCCTGTTATTCATTCTCCAAAGAAAACCATATAAGCCTATAACCAGAAGGATAATTAATTTTTGTTAATATAGTATTATAATTGTTTGATTTGAACTTTGATGTAATTAACTTATTATTATATTATTATTATTATTATAATTATTTATGAATAGGTTTGTTTCCAATCGGTTGACTGAAGGGGGATAAGAGAAGGTGTTTGGTACGGAGGGAGGTGCAAGTCATTTCAAACAATATTTAACACATTTCAGATTCGTCATTACTTCTAATTCAAAACCTTTTTACTGTTTGAATGCATTATTGTATTACATGGATTTGGAATCTTCCGACGATCCTTTCAATGCAAAACCTTGCAAATGTCGAGATTGTGATTGTGAATGCGGTTGCTCTGAACGCTCAAAGAATTGGACCCGCTCCGTGAAACGGAAACATGACGAGGCGGAAAAGGCGAGGCAATTGAACGAAACTGATGGCATTGTTCGTGTTGAAATAGGCGACGAATGCTTGGCATTACGACAAGCAGTTAGTAGTCAGCAAAAAGCCATTCAAGATTTGTATTCTGAATTGGAAGAGGAGAGAAATGCTGCTTCATCTGCGGCAAACGAAACCATGTCAATGATACTCAGATTGCAGACTGAGAAGGCTGAACTCGAAATGGAAGCTCGGCAATTTAAGCGTTTTGTTGAGGAGAGGACATCTCATGATCAACAAGAGCTTTTAGAATTAGAGGATTTGTTGTATAAACGAGAACAAGCGATTCATTCGCTTACATGTGAAGTTCAAGCTTATAAGCATAGATTGATGAGTTATGGCTTAACTGAGTTAGAGGCAGAAGGTGATAATGAATTTCCTCCTTATGAGTATCCTCCTTTGAAATGTAATGTAATGCATGTTGTCACAGATGATGATAATGATGATGATGTTGAAAAGTATGTGTTTGGAGAAACTCCTAGGGATCGTTTGAAAAATTTGGAGAATAGGATATCTCAAATGGAGAGAACTCCAACTTATAGTCAAATGAATGAGGATTTTTGTGCTAAGAACATTATTGAGAAGGTCATAGTTGGACAATCTCCTAGAAGGAATAAACATTCCAAAAAAATTTCATGTGATTCGTCTTCATTTGGCCCTGACTTGATGTTGGATTCTAGTCCCAGGATCAATGGTAGCTTTAGGAAGATGGATAACAACGGTTTAGACGATTTCTCCAATTTAAAGAAGATGGATGATGTGTTTGAGGTTGCTGATAATATGACTGACAAAGTTTACACTATTGATTCTGAATTCAAAGGTGGTTATGATGAGTATGTAACAACTCCAAGGGAGTTTGGAAATCAAGGTGATTATGAAGATCCTAGTGTTAAAAAGCTTTACACAAGGCTTCAAGCCCTTGAGGCGGATAGGGAATCCATGAGACAGGCTATCATTTCAATGCGTACTGATAAAGCACAACTTGTTTTGCTCAAGGAAATAGCTCAGCATTTGTGCAAAGAAATGTCAGAACAGAGGAGAGTAACTGTGCGATCCTTTATTGGCGGCTTCTCGTTCTTCACAATTTTTAAGGTAATTTAATCATAAATGGGGTCTTATATATGTCTATTTGATGACATCAGGTAGACTTGTATACTGTTTAGTTTGTCTAGTTTTTAGCTCAAGGTTCTATTGATATTATCTTTTATTTGTCAAATAATTGATGATTAATTTGAAGAACAACACTTATGTTTCATCTTTCTTTTTTTCGTGTTCAGTGGGTGGCTTCAATTGTTTTCTGGAGAAAGAGAGGTCACCAAATCAGGTAAGTAGTCAGGAGTTACAATCTTAGTTTCAAAATTTGTGCACCTCAACTTATGGGTTAAGTAGTCTATTGCAGTAAGCAAAAACTAAGCATGTCATAATAAAGTTGTAGTATGATAAAGTTTTAATAGTAAATTTAAAGATTACAATTATTGTTTTTAATTTTGGGGAAAAAAGAAAAAAGTGGAAAAGGTAACCTTGAATAATGAGAATTTGAAAAGAAATACTTCACCTTCTAATTTGCTTATGACCGACTGTAGGTATATGTTTGGGCTACCATCTAACAATAATGGCTTGCTAATGCTCCTTGACAAAGGACCCGGTGTAAGGTCCTGGAGATATATTTCAAGGACACAAATGTGAGATTAGTTTACAGGCTAGGAGCATATATGGGAGCACCAAATGAATCTTCATTCATCAACAGACTATCTATGAGATTTTTGTATCTCTTTTTTTTTTCTTCATATAGATTGTTGTCGCACTCTGTGCAGTATTTTATGTTGTATGAAATGAATTGGAATTTAATATTGTAATTTCTTGGTTGATTGGTGAAACATGGATGTGGCTTGGTATCTGAGCATCCTCTCTCATTATTTGTTGTAAGGTATATTACCTTTAGCTAGACTGTCCTCTCATGTACATGACATGTTGTAAGTGTCCTCATTCCTTCGTACATTATATATTCTTTTTCTCAATTTCACACATATCAAATGCCAATATTATTTGTTGACTGAGTTGATATATTGTATTGGGAGTGCATTATCCATATACAATGGCTTTTATTTTTTTAACATAAAAATGGCTATAAATTTTATCAACATATGTGACCTGTTTTATTTTTCAAGTCGTAACGGTGAGATTTTTCTATTTGCGGGAAAGTGGTCAAGACTTATTAAACATCGGCTTGGTTTGATGGTGAGAAAGTTAATATCAATTCTCAATGAGTTGTTGTTATGATTTTAATCGTGCATTGCGGAATTCCAACGGGTATAGATTGAAAATTTTGTTTGAAAGTTGTACATTTGAACTTTTACACGAATAAAATATTTAATATAAAGTCTTATATATCATTGTTATTCATAATTAATATCATTTCAAAACTATTTTTTTTTAGAAATATTAATTCAAAATTTTCAAAGACCTACATCTATCAAAAAATGGGTTACAATTACAGAAGAGGGAAAATTGACCCAAAAGCCATTGAACTCACTAATATCACACCTAGTCAACCCATCTGCAACCCTATTTCTTTCTTTTCTTAGAGTTCTTAGGGTAAAAAATCCATGACCTCCTAGCTACTTGACCCAAGTAGTTTAAACGGAAAATGTTGTTGAGATTGTAAAAACAACATTTTTTTTTTATCGAAAAACTTGATATGATAAGTTATATTATTATCTAAATTTATATGTAATAATTTATTTATAATTGTTATGCATCTCAAACATTAAAAGCTGTACCAATAAAGAACATAAACCTATGATTTAACAAAAAAAAAAACATAAACCCATTTGTGTTGTGTGGGTTTGGGTTTTTGCACCATCCCACACTGCATCTCGAGCTATCACCACAATCAACGATGCTGAGTTTCAGGATGAGAAACTTGTTGTCCCGTGTCAAAACAAAGACAAAGAAAACCATCAGAAACAAAAACTCTCACAAACTCAGAAACCAAAACCACATTTCCATTACAAAAGATTCTCCATTTCCCATAGAAGAAGATGATACCGAAGAAGGTTTCAGCATCAAAACCTCTGCACCATCACACACTCATGGAGTTCAGCCCTTGGGAAATCTCTACCTCAACCCAGGTTCCATCAATTCCAGAGACACTGGTTTAGGTAATCTTCACACACTCACTGATGAACTTGTTCTTGAAATTCTAGGGTTTTTGGATGGTACAAATTTGGGGGTTTTGGCCTCTGTTAGTAAATCGTTTTATGTTTTCACCAATCATGAACCCCTTTGGAGGAATCTTGTATTGGAGAATCTTTTTGGTGGGTTTCAGTATAATGGGTCATGGAAATCTACTTTTGTTTCTGCTTGTTACCCTTCATTTGATATTTCAAGTAGCGATGTTAGGAGTTTCAAAGTTAGGGACTTTTATTCTGATTATCTTTTCCAGAGTTGGCTATGTGCTAATCTTGAAATGAAACCTGAGTGGTTGGAGAGGGATAATATAGTTCGAAAGAAGGGAATTTCGGTTGAAGAATTTGTGGTGAATTTTGAGGAGTTTAATAAGCCGGTGTTGTTGGAAGGATGTATTGATAATTGGGATGCATTGAGGAATTGGGATAGAGATTATTTGGTGCAGTTATGTGGTGATGGTGTTAAGTTTGCAGTTGGGCCGGTGGAGATGACGCTTGGAGATTATTTTGGATACTCGGATCAAGTTAGAGAAGAAAGACCGTTGTATCTGTTTGATCCAAATTTCACCGAAAAAGTTCCGAAATTGGGTTCTGAATATGAAGTTCCGGTGTATTTTCGGGAGGACTTGTTTGGTGTTTTGGGTGCTGAGAGACCTGACTATCGTTGGATTATTATTGGACCAGCTGGGTCTGGATCGTCATTCCACGTTGATCCAAATTCAACTTCGGCTTGGAATGCTGTGATCAAGGGGTCTAAGAAATGGGTATTGTTTCCTCCCGATGTAATTCCGCCCGGTGTTCATCCTAGTCCTGATGGTGCGGATGTTGCATCTCCTGTTTCAATAATTGAATGGTTCATGAACTTTTACGGTGCAACGAAGAATTGGAAAAAGAAGCCAATTGAGTGCATATGTAAAGCTGGAGAGGTTATCTTTGTGCCTAATGGATGGTGGCATTTGGTGATCAACTTGGAGGAATCAATTGCCATAACACAAAACTATGTTAGTAGGTGAGGTTCTCTAATCTTTTGCTATCTATAGGTTTCAGAAGTTTGATTAATAAAATACTAATTATATGAGCTCCC
Organism: Cicer judaicum; assembly: GCA_037974835.1. Taxonomy (NCBI): domain Eukaryota; kingdom Viridiplantae; phylum Streptophyta; class Magnoliopsida; order Fabales; family Fabaceae; genus Cicer; species Cicer judaicum. Next base: position 1,399,715 of record JBBPBS010000753.1, read on the forward strand.
GGTGTAGTGCTAGTGGATTTTCGACCCATTGAAATTGGAAATGGAAACTAATTGTTTATATATACTTTTCAAAGCTGATTATTGAGTAGACCTTGATAAAGCCATGTCAAGCCTCGTTTTTTACTCAGATTCTGAATTGTCTGCTGAAATGTTATGCTTGTTGGTCGTTCATGAATTAGTTCTAGTTCAATTAAAAGAAATCCCAGTACTTGTAGTTTAATAGGTTTGGCCGTTTATAAACTATATGCTGAACTAACTAGTCATTTTTTTAAGCAATTAAGTGCTTGTATTTATTTATATGCATTAGATATTGGTTATTATTTGATACCAAAAATATTTTGATGGAAGGGATGCATATTCTCCGTGTGAAATATTTGTCAGAACTTTCATTGTTTGTTTGATTTTGATGTTAAAAGATTCATTGACATATCAGAATTTGGCTCTTTAGAGTTTTCCCTGGACTTGATATTTGAAAATTTATTTGGACTCATTGACTGTTGCAGTTTCAAAGGATTAGTAAATGCTATCCTATAAAGTCAAGGAATATCTTGTATAAGCTATTTCTATAATAAAAGATAAAATAAAGTCAAGTTGGTTGCAAATAAGTTATAAGCTATCCTAAATAGCTTATGTAAATAAGCTTAAAATAACCTATGGACATGTCACAAACTGTTTTCATATGCTCTTAAAAATGCTTATGTCAGTAGAATAGTACATATGATATCTCCTTGACTACATCATGCTTGTACTTGTATTGATATTGTGAATATACTTAATGGAATTCATGAAATGAAATTTGCTTGTGCATTGGAAAACTTTAATCTTAAATGTTAATGTATTTGTTGCAGGAGAAATTTGGTAAATGTGTTGGATTTTCTTAGAAGGCCGAATGCGAGCACACTGGTCTCTGGAACAAAGGATAGAGTAAATTTGTATGATAAGTTCAAGAATGCTATTGAGGCTTCTTTTCCCGGAGAAATTGATGAACTAACCCAAAAAGAAGAAGAGAAAAAAGTCCAGCAAAGGAAGCTTTCCTTCTGGGATTCTGTTGCAGATGCCAACGTGGGAGCTTTCAAGTTCTCATTCTAGAGAAGTTCATACATAGTAGCAACAACTGATATTGCTGATCTAAAGTTTTGACAGATTATAATAATCAATTTTGACATTTTGTTTAGTTTTTAATTCTTTGTACTCTATTTACTATTACAAAAAAAGTACAGAACTCCAATTGCATTTGTGGATTGTAAAATCCGGTATTCCTTTGATTGTTTCAACTTTTTCACTAGCTAGAAGACTCTCTTGTATTATTTGCACCTTGAAAATATTGAAGTTACTATGTTGACAATGTTCACATATGATATGAAAATGTTATCATCGACCATATAATTTCTTATTTTCATAAGCATATCAAGTTCTGACATATGAACTGGCTTAGAATGAACTCTGTCCTGCATGAAAGAAATGACTAGTGTGTTACTAAATCTAAAAGCAAACATAAATATATATGCTTTAAAAGATCCAACTGCTAAGCAAGATGATTTTTTTTCAGCAAACCAAAGTTTCGACCTAATAGTTAAAGGATTCAAACATCTATCATTTGTATAATATCATGTTGGTTGCTAATATTGTTTAGTGGGAAAATGAGTCAAATTCCTTAAAAGCAACATCAATGTTTTAAGAAGCCAAAAAATAGAATTTGCTCATCAATGAAATTCAAGATAGGCAACAACACCTCTCAGCGAGTTAACTTCTAGAAACAAAAATGACTAAGACTTTGCAAATCAACTAACGATGATAGCAATCTAGATATAGAAAACCAAAACCAGGGTCCTCAAGATAAGACTTTAGAATGTTAAGAATAAAAGAGAAGAGAGTACTTTGGGGGAGTAAAGGGGATTATTTTTGTGAGAATAATTATTATGCATTAACATTGCAATACAATCATATAGCACTTTTAAGAGTCAAATAACACTGCTTGGATGATCAGAGATCGAACACAAGACACACCTAATACACATCCATATCAACATGCTGAATAGAGAATCACTAAAATCTCAAACATACCCATACTTTAGTCCAAACAACACTCTCTTATTGCATAAAACATTCAATAATGTTTTCCTGTCAATTGAAAAATGAGTAGCATTAGTAACCCAATTCTGCAAAAACTGAGACTGAAAAATCCCAAACTAGTTCTACTATCACAATGCTCGAACATTCAAGACCTCAAAATAATCCATGCCCACATGCTAAGAACCCATTTTTTCTTCGACACGTTTGCATCAAGTCGCATCATTGCTTTCTGCATAGACACACCCAATTTCCTAACTTACGCCATCAAAGTTTTCTCCCAAATTTACAATCCCAATATCTTCATTTTCAATGCTTTGATCCGTGGTTGTTCCACCAGCGAAAACCCAGAAAATTCCTTTCATTATTACATTCAATCTCAACGCATTGGTCTCTTACCTGATAATATTACACACCCTTTTTTGGTTAAAGCATGTTCCAAAATTGAGTCTTTAAAAATGGGTATGCAAGTTCATGGTCAAATAATTAAACATGGGTTTGAACTTGATTTTTATGTTCAACACGCTCTTGTTTATATGTATGCTTCTTTGGGTGATTTAATGGCTGCAATGTTCATTTTTAAGAGGATGGGTCGATTTGATGTTGCTTCATGGACTTGTATGATTGCTGGTTATCATAAATTTGGTGATGTTGAATCTGCACGTGAACTGTTTGATAAAATGCCTGAGAAGAATTTGGTGACTTGGAGTACTATGATTAGCGGTTATGCACGGAACAATCGATTTGATAAAGCTGTTGAAATGTTTGGGATTCTTCAAAATGAAGGGGTGATTGCTAATGAAGTTGTTATGGTTGGTGTGATATCTTCTTGTGCTCATTTAGGTGCTCTTGCAGTTGGTGAGAAGGCTCATGAGTATGTGATGAGAAATGGTTTGGCTTTGAATGTGATTCTTGGAACAGCTGTTGTTGACATGTATGCAAGATGTGGGGATGTTGAGAAAGCTATTCGGGTTTTCAAGGGATTGGAAGAAAAGGATGTACTTTGTTGGACAGCCTTGATTTCTGGACTAGCCATGCATGGTTATGCAATGAAAGCACTTGAGTATTTTTCTGAAATGGAGAAAAATGGGATATTTCCTAGAGATATTACATTTACTGCAGTGTTGAAAGCTTGTAGTCATGGAGGGCTAGTAGAAAAGGGTCTAGAAATATTCGAAAGCATGAAAAGAGATCATGGGGTAGAGCCGAGATTGGAGCATTTTGGATGTATGGTTGATCTTCTCGGAAGAGCAGGAAAGTTGGAAGAAGCAGAAAAATTTATTCATGAAATGCCTGTGAAACCAAATGCTCCAATATGGGGAGCATTGCTAGGAGCTTGCAGGATTCATAGAAATGTCGAAGTTGGAGAAAGGGTTGGAAAGATTTTGATACAGATGAAACCAGAACACAGCGGCTACTATGTGTTGTTGTCGAACATATACGCGCGCACAAACAAGTGGAAAGATGTTACTGTCATGAGAAGATTGATGAAGGAAAAAGGGGTTAGAAAACCACCTGGATATAGTCTCATTGAGATAGATGGAAAAGTTCATGAGTTTACAATTGGAGATAAAACACATCCAGAAATAGATAAAATTGAAAGGATGTGGGAAGTTATACTACAAAAAATAAAGGTAGCAGGATACATTGGAAATACTGGCGAGGCATTGTTTGACATAGATGAAGAGGAGAAAGAAGATGCACTTCACAGGCATAGTGAGAAACTGGCTATTGCCTATGGTATTATGAAGATTCAAGGTTCTACACCTATTAGGATTGTGAAAAACTTGCGTGTCTGTGAAGAATGTCACACAGCTACGAAGTTTATCTCACAGGTTTTTGAAGTAGAGTTAATTGTGAGAGATAGAAATAGGTTCCATCATTTTAGAAAAGGTGCATGTTCTTGTATGGATTACTGGTAAGAAGGCTAATAGCACCTCGGTGGATTGCATCCACCGCGAGAGTCTTAAGTGGGTCAAAACTATCAGCCTCAACCACCTTGTTAATGTCCATTACAAAGTCTCTTACCACTCAACTGCAGGGTTTTCTTCAATTTGAACATATTCATCTATACTCTCAATGTGTGATACATATAATATATGAATACTCTTCGTGCATTTCTTCAATGATGAAAGATCTATTTTATTAGTTGTATCGATCTTCATATGGAAATACGTACCGTAATTTATAAATGTAATTACATTTTGGAGAAACACATGTCTATGTCTTCGAAACCTTCTTTGAAATATTTGTGAATAGATTTTTTTTAGAGAAGTAGTCATTAAACATTCGATTATGTCCTTCTTCATGACTTAATCTATCATAGTTCTTCTTTGTTGTGCCTTTGTAGAGCTTTCAAATTGTTGTTGTCTCTCAAACATTCACATCAACATTTTTGCATCGGTATCAGCACAAGTTCATCTTCTATTAAATCCTAAAAGAATTTATTGTGATCTTTCAAATTATTTGGATCCATTAAATGATTGAGAAAATGAAAGTATATATACCATATAGTACCTTTAACAACTAGTTTCTAATAACAGTTAGATTGAGTAACAATTATTTGAATAAATAACTAGTTTTAATAGCTAGTTCATAATAACTGGTTTTAATAATATAACATTTTATGTTAACTAAAATACATGTTTATTTTTGAGTTTGTTACCGAAAATTTAATGACTTAGGCGTTGACCCTTACTCCTCTTAGATGTATAAGTCACGACGACTTGCATTGCCTTAAACTCTAAACACTATCTCTTCCTTCTTTAACATGATTTCCACTTGCTTAAGTTGTGCCTTTTTATTTTAAGACTGCTCTTTTTTTATCAATTGCAGCTAGTACAACATTATTGATATTTATAGAAGATGTTTCAATTGCCCCCTCCACATCTACAATGAACACTTAACACCTATAAATGCTTCACAATCCTAACATGTATAATTAAACGTCATGAATAAAGTGTCAAGAAAATGCTTGTTATTTTTAGTATCTCATTATAATTGAAAACAATGTTCAAATATTTCTGCACCTCTATTCAATCCATATAATCTGTTGTATTTATTAATCAGTTTTTGTAGCGTTATAGATTACACCCTAACTATACCCATCAACTAAACATTAAAATATATATATATATATATTCTTTCTAGAACTTAAAATTCTAAAAATGTGAAAACAAGAATAGAAAAAGAGTATATTGTTATATAATTTAAAAACAAGAATAGATTAGATATTTTATTTTGGAAAAAAACAGTAATTAAAAAATCCTACATAAGATTAAATATTGTATTTTGAATAAATCAAATATGAAAGATCGAAAATATGCATTTAAAATGAAACTAATGTAATATGTAAGACCTAACTTAATTGATTGAATATCATGTTTCAAATTTGAACTTAAAAAATTTATAATGTACAATTTTACTTATTGATTCATTTAAAAAGAATTAAACCAATATAAACATGTAAACTTTTTCCAAAAACTAAAATTAAAATATATTTTTTAGCAAAATTAGAATTGAAAATTTACCATTTTCATTAGAGTTTATTTAAACTCGTATCTAATCAACTTCTGGAAAAGTTACACTTCTCCTAAATTCTGGAAAAGACATACTATTTTTACATAATATAATTTGGCGATTTTTCTTGAAATAGAAAGGCGATCCAGACAAGACCAATGCGCTACCTTTCCGTACAAAAATAAATTTATTTGAATTAATAAAAGGATATGTAACTACTGTTCATGCAAAGAAAACATAACTCGATACAGAGGCATAGAAGTACAGTGTTAGCCGGTAATTGATGTACAAAGAAACAATATTATTCAAAATGCGCCAAAAGATAGGAATCACATTTGGCATAAAGATTACAAATACTTGTCGACAACATGCTCTTGCAGTTTAGGATTCAAAAACACAAAATCCCCTGCTTTTCATTTTCAAGGGAGTGCAATCGAAATGGTAAGCATTTAAATAAATTAGGCATCAATGGGACAGCAATAAGTTGCTTGTTTTGATATTATACAGGGGACAGAGATGCTATATAAGAACCATCACAGTACTTCACACTTTTTAGTGTACATGAACATAGGGAAGGCGCAACTGCTGCTTCTGGAATGCCAAACGTACTACTGCAGTCTTGGAAGCTTTCACTGCCAGCAGCATTTGATTCGGACTTTTCACAAGTTGATTTCAAAGCAACATTCAGGCCAATTGAGACAGGTTCGGTCAAAAAGCTGCAATGTCACAAGATACACCGAGTACCATTCAGTTTTCAAATAATAGGTAAGGAGAAACTAGTTTTAATTCGATGCTGTGTTTAGCATAATGTGTCACCAACATAAATGCTCATGAAATTCTACTTGAGCTCAATCAGATCATTGCAACTCAAGACTAAACAAGGTTAACACCATGTAGCACCACCATGAAAGGATATGCTCAATGCATTGGAGCTCAAGCACGTAGTCACACACACACATATAGTGATGACAGAGAAGGAAATATCCAGAGATCATGCTAGTTCTGTATCATTTTGTTTGCGATCACTTAAAACAATGTCAATAACATAAAATCAACTCTTGTTTATTACCTCAACACCTCTGTTTTTTCAAATTGAAAACAACTCTTATTCAAATAACTACAAGTGTACGGCTTAATTTATGCAGTATTCTTATAGCAAACACCCATCTTCATTTCAATTACACCCAAACCTCCTTAAGGTAGGATTCTAAATTTCTAACAATGTTTCCCCATGTAAATCATAACGAATCCCCTCCATTTCCTCTATTATTATAGTTTTGAAAACACAATCATTATCAATGTGACATTAGGTGGAGACCAAATATTCTCTATTTATCCCAAATCACACAATAAATTCATTTGACCTTAAGAATTAATTTGGCGAAAAGAAAATAGTTGATTATAAAATTTGGGATATTACATTCTTTAAAATCCATATATTCTTAAGAGTTAAGTAATGGATAAAAGAAATAGAGGGATGAAACGGAGAGGATCCATTTCCATGTAAAATAAAATAGTGAGAGAAAACATCAATATTTCCTAATATAAATTCATTTGACCTTAAGAAATATACCCAAGTTTTCTCAATCACTTATTAAAAGCCTCATAACCAAAGCTCAACATGTGCACAAACAATTCAATTTTAACTAAATAAGAAGTATCACCAAGCAAAGGTTCCTCATACCTCGCCTCAAAGCTTCTTCCTTTGGAGCCGATCAATGCACATACGCCACAAATAATCCAAGGTGGGATAATTGCATCTTTAATTTCGATGCTACAAAAAAGACCATCTGATGATCCTTGTGCACACTCGTTATCTTTCCAAATAGACCCTTTATTAGCCGCAATATCTTCAACTCTTCTCATCTCCGAGCATTTAATCTGAGAAAGGAGAGAAATTTTGTTTTTAGTCAATTGAGAAAAAGAATATAGATTCCAATGTGAATTATTATTGGAAGAGGTGGAAAAAGAAAAATAACTATGGTAGCTTTTAACAAAGAGGACAAAGAAATTCTAACTTCCATGCGATGGATATAATAAAAGGATTGGTGTAATGGTTGGATAATTTACTTAAGTTGACAAATTGCAAAAACACAACATGGAAAGAATAGAAGGAAGGAAAAAGAAGTTAAGGACTTATACATACATCAGGAGAAGTCAAAGCAGAACTTTGAAACGGCACAGGAGAACACAAGAGAGGTACGTCCACACCAGACAGTGAGGTCAAGAGAGATCTGCAGAGTGCAGACAAAAAAGTTAGTAGCTCAACAAGATTAGTATAAGAGTAATCATCAAACATGTTTAAGTCAATGAAGTGTGAAAAATGGATAGGAAGCTTTAGCTACCTGTAATTCAGTAATAGGTCATATAAACCATGCACATTGTTATTGCCACTGAAAAGCAGCAAAGATTCTGGGCTATTATCAACGTCGGAGAATGACCTTGAGCGCCGAGTCTACATTGGTCCAAATAAAAAGTATAAATCCATACAAACCATATAAATAGAGCGTATATATGTTGTTGGAGTTGAGTGTAGACTTTTTATAAGCAGTTCAAATATATATAAAAAAAATTAAAAGTCAATTATTAGCATGAGAACATGCAAGAACTGCAACACAATAAATGATTCAAAAATCATTTGCATGTTTTTATCAATGAAATTCTCATACATCAACTAGTTCAGTTTAATTCCAGTATACTTACAAAAAAAGTTATACTATTATCTAACGGTGTGTGACATATGTTATCACATTATTAAGAGTTTGATAGGACTCAAACACTAAGTGATACACCAACATATAATTAAAGGACGGTGTAAACACATATTACAGACATACCATGGAAAAACAAATGCTATATGAATAACATATAGATACATACCTGCCCCAAGTTTTGCTTCTCTATCTCTGACAGCTCCACCAAATCCTCAGTAGTGACTTGCTCCACTTTTGAACGGCAAAGAGGCATAGAGAAACAAAGATCCTAGTCAAGAGGGTACATAACCAAAATAAGTTCAAAGAACTTCATCAAAGTATAAATGAGAGAATTCCTACATATCTATATACTATATAGGTATATATAATAATAATAGTAATATATAAAGCCTCATGAAGGTAGTCAAATTTGAGATTTTACTCAAAATCAGGAAGGAGAAATCGTGGAATCATAATAGAAATTGTAAGATTGACCCTAAAATATAAATTCGCCCTAATAATAGTAGTACCAAAGATAGGCCAAACATATCAATTTTTTTAATCTAGCCAAATAACAAAACATAATAGTAGTCTTCTTTGTTCACCCAGCTCTGTTTGGCTGAGAAATCAGTGCATGCGCCATACTTCTTTCTCTCTCTCTCTACTGCACATTTCTCTTCGAACTCCCAACACTGTGATGGCCATCTCTTCCCCAGATCTCATGATTACAGTATCAACAAAGATTTCTGCTGGAATCAGAATCAGTTAGGCTGAAAAGCTTCACAGAATCAGAGATTCCACTAATTAAATTGCAACTTTGACTCTCATTGGATGGGAAGGAGGCTCTAGCATCAAACAGCATACAATAAAATCCTAAAAAAGCTGTGAGTACTAATAAAATAAAATGCATACATTGCTACCTGTCATTGAACCAAAAGGCTCTAAAGCCCAACACTACATAATCATAACGCTAGCCAATTTGTAAAAACTACATTTTGTTACGTTAAAAAATGTTAGTAGTCAAAGTCTAGAATTAAGTCCAGAAAAGTACATCACTTGTTGAGTCGCATGCTTCTTGCTAGGGTCTATCAAAAAACTTCAAATCGAATTGCAGGCATCTAGGATGAGGCTATTCATTGACAAAAACCTTATAAGAGAAATAATATACCTTATATCTACTACAATTTTACAGTTTCACCAATATTTTCCTAGAAATATGTCTTCAATGAAATATTATTCTAATCCTTAGGTAAACATTACAAGAAACAAATATGTCTTCAATGAGATCTGTAGCTCTTAGACTAAACAGAACAGATCATAATACATTATAGAAGTACAGCTTACATGCTCTCTTAACAATGATCTGAATCCTCTGGTTGACTGAGAAATATAAGCATTGCACGAGCATTTGGATTGCCCAGAGCCATCACCACCAGTGAACATCACCACGAACTGTGAAGTGCAAACTAGAAAGCAGAAGGGGAGTGCAATCATTACTAAGCATCATCTAAAGTTTATCCATAATAAATAAATGTACATATAAAATCAATGCACAAAAAAATGGGTGGATTCAGAAAATGGCAAAATTAAATCTACAATCACAATACCAAATGCGCAATAAAGCGATAGCAATAAAAGAAATAAGATTATTTTCAACGTAGTAATTATTTCTTATGCAAAAAGAAAACTTCAGAGTCAAATGCACTTTAATACCTCCCCAATTATTAAGTTTAGTTGTACTTTCCACCCTAATTTATTAAACTAAGCACTCTACTTCCTAATTTAACACTATTACTCTTAACATCACAGTAGATTTATCCAAACCATAAATGTCACTCTACAAAATATGAATATGACCAGTACAAGCCAACTCAAGTGTTTAATTTATTTATTAACAGAAGGCAGGGGAGATCTACCTCAATCAGTTGTCCCTGTTTGATGTTCTTTGAATTAGAAAATGAGAGAAATCAAAGAACATGAAGGGTGGAGAAAGAATTTGGAGAATTCTGAAACTTTGTAACTCTGAATGATAACTGCCAACTTTCAATTAAGTGTACATTTATAGAGGGGTAACCACCTTCTAAATTAACTGATAAGTGAAAGATTTCTATTACTAACTATCCAAATAATCTCTAATCCCACATACAGATAAGACTGCACGAATTACAAGTGCACAAATACACAAATAACATAAAATAATTACTATTTTAACATTTCAGCTGCAGGGTGGGTGATTAAATATGAATTTATTAAACATTCTGAGTGGTCTCTTTGAGCTGAAAATCATAAGGGAGAGATAGCTTTAACAAACCGAGAGTTAAAATGTCAGCATAGTGATCAGTGGTTAGAATGTGGCTGACAGTTAGGCTTTTGTTGAGAACCTTCTCTTCTCTCTATCAAAATGTATGTCCAGTTTCATATGATTGGTTCTAGAACAAAGAATGGGATGACAAGACAAGATTACTGTAATTAGATTGTCTTCGAAGTGTGAGGAGTTCTGAAAGAAACTTGCAACTCTAGTCATTGGGTCTAAGGGAGTTCAGCTGTTATACTGACCAGAGCTCCCATCTTACGTTGACGAAGGGATTAAACTTTGGGTTGTGGTAGCACTAGTGTAGTGTGTTTCATAATTAGTATGTGAACTTTGAAAGTTTTTAAAATTTAAGGTTTGGATTATTGTTTTTTCACTAGTATTAAATAATGTATAAAACTTTTTCATCTTTAACACTAAAATTATAGAAAATAGGAAGTTACAATAGGTAATGTTAAACTAAGGAGTAACATGCTTGACTAATAAATTCGGGTGGAAATGTGCAACTAAACCTTTAACATAGGGGTGTGAATTACATTTTACTCGATATAAATTACAAATCACAAATACAGAAAACAATGAAAATGGAGAACAGAAAAGCAACATAAAGACAAATAAGCAGATTTCTTTAATCAATACAATTCAATTTGACAAAAAAGTGATGGCCAATTATAATCACCATAAAAGAGGCCACAGATGTTCTTCCGAAGCGTGTAATATAGGTCCCGAAAGGATTCTTCCCAAGCTACTTGCCGTTTCCTTAAGAACTCCAATTCTATTTCATAAAAAGGAAAAATAGAATTGAAGGAAAATTAAGAGAGGACAGTGACAGATAAGAAGCTACAAGTGAGTTAATTCAAAGGCGGGTTGCCAACCTCCTTCTGAAGTTGATGAGCTCAACACGGATATGAGAGAAGGCGGTAGGACAGATTGAGGATACATCCATGAATGCAAACCTTTAAAGCCTTGGGAACCCCTCATATCTTCATTCCTGTACGTACATTGCTGGTAGGTTAATTGAGGCAAGTTACCACACATAACTTACTTACGTATCACAAAATTAGGAAATAAGAAAGATATCATAAAAAGACAACAACGTACACCACCAATAGCTGACATCAAAGTAAGCAGGAAATAAAACAAAAATCTAAACAAATTTAATAAGTAAGACAGGCTCAACTCAACAACATAACAAAGAAACAAGAGTGGAGTGACAAGGACGTCAAGGGTTCGATCCATAGCCTCAACATCATACTAACAGTTACTAACATTGGTTATTCCAAAAAACAAAAAATAAAGAGAAACAGTAGAGTCTAGTTTCATGTGCGAGTGTCAATGCATATGCATAAATTGTTCTATGTGGCAAAACAGAATTTTCTGATAGAAACATCCAAATGAAATATTAACAAATCAAGGTTACTATGAAAGCAAAAGAAGAATGGTCTGAGCAAAATATGGCTTCACTCCTTCAATACTGAAAATACCAAGAGCTAGAAAAACAAATATAAGAAAAATAGTTGTACACATAGCATCAGCATGTATGATAAACGCTTACTTACATCAACATTATTTTATCATGACAATTTTTTTCTCACATAAATTTCAGAAGAAATCATGAAAGTGGATCCTACAGCCCAACATTACAGCTTTGGTATTGATAAAAAAACATGCCCATGTCATATATAAACAAGGGGATGGGCGCAATCCTGAGCTGTCATGTTTACCAAGTTTAACTACCAGGGCATCTATCAATTATGTGACAGATATCCAAAAAACTTGGAGTAACAACGTTTAGTAAGGACTTAACTAGACTCTATCATTATTGAGCTTAAAATTAAATGATCTTTTATAAACTATATAGGCATCAATGAAACCTAGAAATAGTACCACACTATTTTAACATACACACTGAATCTTAGTGTAATTTTTTTTTTAATTTGCACAAGTGCATCTTATTCCTACCAGGCTTGATGCCAATATATTAGTGAATCCAAAGTACTAACCAATTCACAGAAGCGGGTGATACTATTCGCATACTGGTTTTTAGAGTAAGATCCAAAGGAGCCTTCTTTCCGGGTATATGACATTCAGAGAAGGAATTTACTGCAATGACTGGAGCTGAATCTCTGAGTCTTTCAGATGAATCGGTAGCTAATCCATTATCAACGCGTGGTTTAAGTGAGGCTAGTCCTTTCAATGCTTTTCCCTATAAAGATTTTTGAGTAATAACATATTAATGATACATCCTACAGTATCTTAAATGAAGATAAACTGTTAAGAAAAGGTCTGTTTCTGCATCGTCTACCATGTCAATAGCTGCTGCCCCTGCAGACCTATCAACAGTTGATGAAAGATCAGCAACACTGAGAAACTTTCCTTGACTGCACTTGTCATTGATTTCACCAGCCTGCAACACACCATCTTTGGTAACCTCACCTGAAGCAGCACATTTCTCCAAGCTGACAACAAATTGAGAACAAAATTATCATAGGGAAAAGATAGCTGTTTGATCAAGCAAACACAAGCTAAGAGATAAACCATGAAATTCCTTGCTGTCTCTTAGCTTCTGAAGTGGAAAATACTGAAGGAACCTTTAGATTACTAGTTTGCTCCGAAGATGAAATTTCCTGAACATGATAACAAGGGTTACTTTGTTCAATCTCCACAACAATATCAACCTGGTCCCAATAATTGAATGAAATGGCAATTGAATAAAGTACATATTAGTTGTAGTTTGGGCAAATATATCACCTTTACATTTTCCTTTCCAGATACAATTCTAAACCTGGGCTTTTTAGCAGCAAATACTTCATCAAGCCGTGTGTCAGTGCGTCTAGGGGCCCTAAACAATCCTGGTTTTTTAAGTCTGTTATCTGCCTCAGTGGCACTGCAAACATAAATCAAGTAAGTTCTCAGCAAATAATGAAACAATGAATTGGATGAGAAGCAAAAGAAACTAACTTTATGGAACCATCAAGGGAATGAGATTCATCAGTGAGGTCCACAACACTTTCTCGCTTCAACTGCTCTCCCTGTCAAGTCATATATACACATCAAAATCTTTCCACTACCACAATTAAATGTCAGTTATCAATGTAGAAATAAAGAAATGCTTATCGTGTAGTCGAATTGAGACAATGCCTACTATTTATGGATTAAGAACAATAACATATACAAAGTCCATTTCAAATAAAAAAAATAAATGGGAAACTGGAAGTAGTAGTCACTGTGACAAATAACTGAGATGCAGGTACTGGATCATTAGGGGAGACTGGGGGATCATCACAGGGAGGTTTAAGAGCAATGACGCAAGTGAGTAAGGCATCACACTTGACACACCGAATATATTCAAGTATAGTTCACTCCCAAATAATACCCGGAAATATTTCATTTCATCTATAATTCTAAATACTTGAAATACTCCAAAGACCCGTGCATCTCGCCAAGAAATGCAATAAGCAAGTAATTATTGGACTAGCTACAATTGAATGCCTCAATCAACGTATAACAACAATATAAAACATAACCTAACTGAACATCGACAGCGAATTGAATTCGCTTTGCGTTTCTATAGAAGATTCCAACAAAGGCTTAGAAACTTACCCTAAGTTCTGATGGTGTCTTTCTTTTAGCTACGGGAACACCTTTCAGATGCCCTGAGGAAATTCCATGAGCGCTTGGAGGCATAGCACTTGGCGTAGCTACTTTTGCCATTCAACGAACACTTTGTCTAGCGATCCAGAATGATCTACACAGTAGAATTAACGAAAATCACAATTTGCAAAAAACGAAGAACACGGTAGAATCTTGAATGAAAATAGTGATAATTATGAGCGAAAGGTAATAAAATGCAAATTGATGGCGTGATATTGATATTCATGTTAGTATTTTGAACGGAAAGATTGAGAATCAGAAACAATATAGAAAATAAAAAAGAAATCTGAATACCCTAGCGTGGGATTCGATTTGAGGGCAAGCGAAGAATGAATGAATGGGGCGAAGTGCAGAAGTGAACTGAGAAAATCGGGATAAAGTGAAATATTTATTTTGCTAGTTAATAATTTTAATTATAATTTTAAACCCAAAAAATTGGTTTCCCTCCAGATTGTGCCGCACATATGAGATTTTGAATATATATAGGGTTGACCGTACTAAACAACTGGGTCGGATCCAAACTGATCACCATCCGTGTCTTTATAGAGTTCGTATTTATTTTAATTTTTATTTAAGATTTAGTTTTCATAATTTTAAATTTGATTTGATCCGAAGATAAGTAAAGTATAATTTATAATTAATTTATTTATAATTCAAATTTCAATTTATTTGTATGTTGTTTTACATCTATTTTCTATCTAATATGAAATTTTACACTCATATTTGATACGTCGATATTTTTTATCTGCTCTCTTCATGTTCATGATCCACCACAAATAAATTTATTTCACTCTTTTACTTAGTTGAATTATACTCTAATATTATTAATTGTTGGAAATTCAACAAAAGAAAATATCCTAGCACAAAAATAGACAACTCACAAATTTATTGTTGTTTGCAATTTTTTCTTTGTAAGCCCTCTCATATATTGCAAGTTTTGTCCAGAAATTACAACACTCTCGCTATAAATTTTGTAACAAACATATTGAGATAAAGAGTATGCTCTTCTCCAAGATTGAATGACAACTTAGCTTGCTCCTAAGTTTTGAATTTATCCTTCTTAACTGAATCATCCGCATTCCTTTCAAGCTAATCCAGATCCATCTCTATCTTCATCATCTAAGAAATCTTCTCCGCCTCTTTCTACTTAGAATTTCTATGTCATTTTTCTTCTATTATTTTTTGCTTTAACAAGGGGATAATTACTTAAGATTTGATGTATACGAATACGTACTCACAAGTCATTTTGTAAATATTACTTTTGTATTTTTTGCTTTTTGGATCATGTGTATAACAGTCTTATTGTAAATTATACTCATATGTTGGTTCAAAAATTGTAGCACATTTTGAAGGGGAGCTTTTAAGCTATTCGTGATTAAAAATATAATCAAAATTAACATGCTTGTCATCGTAAAAAATGGAGAGATTGTTAAGACAAAATCTCAAATTAGTGTTTTGATGTAAACAAACAAAAGTTAATTAAGACTTATAATTATGATTCTAAACTATAATCAAAGATATCTACTAAACATTACAAGCAAAATCACATTGAAGATAAAAAAAAATATACAAACAAAACGATTAACGTTTTTGACAGAATTCTGAAAAATTAAGAATGTTCTCCATAGTTTTAAAATAACAAGAATGACGATCTCCTTTGTTAAGAAAAAGATAGCTCATGGATTTTACAAATATGTTTTCAGTATTTCACAAGGAAAATACACGGTTCATCTTATCAAAAGAATCACTTCAAAATACAACGAGTAACAGTTATGCTCATGATGAATCGAGCAAGATTGAAGAAGGATCTTAAAGTGTATACATCGGTCTATCTCTAAGATATATGCATACGTAATAATAGGACCATGAATTATTGTCAAAGATGGATGACAAAAATTCTATAGATCAATATTATTCGAATGCAGAAAAATGAATAATATGTAGTCAACAACATTCTTGTTTCAAATATGATTTTATCCATAACACATGACAACAAGACTGTTTCCAATGGTCATACGGGGTGTTATAAGCCTCCTTGAAGACTATAAAAAGGAACCACAAGCTAAAGAAAAATTAAGAGCTTCAAATGTAAAGCATTACATCACTTACTTACAATCGTACACTCAAAAGTCTCTCATTTACATACAGATAATTAGTGTATTATTCTATTAAAATAATATAAACTCAAACAAGTGTTGAACTTTTTCAGATTTTGACAAAACTTTTTAACTCATTATCATGTAAACGCAATACTATAATATTGAAGATAGTTTGTAGAAAATGTTTTTATAGTAAAAGGTAAAGTGTAAAAATCCTCTCAAAAGATTGAATGGTAATGAGTTGAAAATTTTTATGGGCTGAAAGGTAGTGATGTGTAACAAATAAAGGTTGATATGGATTGATGGTGTAAAAACCAATATCGTTATCCGTTTTATACACTTAGTAAAAAATCTCACAACTGTGATAACCATACGTAACTCGGATTGAGTGGATTAAGATAAATCTATTCATAATATTTATTCTATTATATTTATTCATTTATAGTATTTTGATTATAAATTAAATAGTTAAGTTGAATCGTGTGTTTTCTTACTAATCAATAATTAACGTTGTCTGTTTTCCGTTTTCATAACAAATGTTAATTTTGAATTAATTTTTTTAAGTTTTAACAGAAAAATTTAAGAAAATGAATTCAAAATTCAAATCACTCTTTATAGTAAATTGATATTGTTACTTTTATTTATATATTCACTTATCATTATTTATGAATTATACTTAAAAAATATATTTAATGAGATGTATGATATAAGACAGTTTTTAAATTTTAATGGAGTAAAACTGATAACTTACATTTTGAACACCTTGTAACGTTTAATGTGATATTTAATCAAGGGTATTCGGCTAAAGCATTTGAGTACAAACAGTTTTCTTAATCGGCCCAAATCTATGTATGGGCTTTGGACCTAATATCTTTTGGAAAAAAAATTGGTCAATGTTCTTCCCACTAAATGTTTTGGCATTTTTTGAGATTATAGGATCTCGTAGTGACAAAATTCAATCCAATAATTAAAAATAAAATTAATGATATTATTGAAAACTCCAATTCAATAATATTTATTTTTATACATCTTGAGTAAATATTGTAGGATCAATGAACAAAAACAATCGGATGTAGTTTCCTTCTCTTAGTTCATGTTTATGTCATCCCTCTATAATGTAAAAATCAAATACGTTTATCCCAAAGTTGCAATTTTACTTCAGTATTGTTCCTGACTGGTCCAATCGGTTGAGTTTGGATCAATTATTAAGTTTTGCAAACAACTTAATTTCTTATGCTAAACAACCTTACGATAATAAAAATATATTTGAGAAATAAATGAATAGAGGGAATTTTTTTATGAAAGAAGTTGGACAAATAACACACACGGAATTGGATACTGGGCATTATTACATCTTTGATATTCAATTCAAAATTTTAGAAATTAAAAATAAGCAGAGATTGACTGAACAATCTGCACACAAAAATTAGAGAGACAAAAGAGACCAATTTGTTTTCCACACTAGTACTTTCTCTTCTTGGACTGTAATGTTCTATCATTCGTCTTATATTTTTTCTTGTTGTAACACTACTTTTATTAGTAGTGAAGCTAAAACTAACTTCCAAAACCATAAAACAATTATTGCAAACGACTTGCAATTCTGTGGCCAGAGTTTGTTCTAATCATTATTTAAATTCAGATTCCCGTGAATAATTTATGATAAATTGAAGTTTTTTGGTTGAATACACAATTAACATGATATAATTTAGATAATTTAAAAGAAATATCCCGAAATAAACCATTTGTGAATCTAAGTTATAATTTGACAAAGACAAACAAAAAATGGAAATGGGATAGGAAGAACGAGGAGGACAGTAGACAGCTTATTGCATTAATGAATTTTGTCTACAAATAGCTGTACCATTTGGAATAATGAAATTAATATCCAGCTCTTACTTATACTTAACGTACAATATATATACCACGGATATAATCAATCAAATTGAGAGACGAAAAAATACACACACACAAAATATATCTTTTTTTTTTTCTTTTTTTTCTTCTTATATATAAAAATCCAAAAGCTGAGCTTCTCCCATATTTTTTGAGGTCAATTCCCTATTGTGCCGGTAATCTTGGATGAAATATGAACCACAAGGTTGGACACATGCTGGCCCATCCTACCCAAACTCAACTACACTCTAGCTAAAAAAAACACATCATGCTACATATGAATTGATAGAGTAATCGGTCCAAACCTTCATTAATACCAAAAGCTTTTTTGCTACTTGACATGAATGACGTCAAAACTCCAACCATTTGATAGACAATCATGCAATGTGTCCAACAATTGCATGGAAAACTAAAAACACCATACGTTCCTAACACGTGTACGGTATATTTGGCTTGGTTCGGCGTTCATGTATGTTGATGAAAGGTCAATCTCATACTTACTTATTATGTTTATCATCACGGGACTTCAAGGATTATGGCTCAAAAACGAGTTGACTTACTTCAATTTAGCTCTAGTGTGGCTCGATTTTAGATAAGAATTGGTTCACTTCGAATTTCAATTTAAATTTATAACGAGTTGTTTTTTTAGTTTGAATTTGATTCGATTTAGTTTTACGATCAACTTAATTTAATTTATCATTTGAATCAAATACATAAAAAAAAAAATATTCTTTCAACTTTAAATTAAAATATTATATTGAATTGTGTAGTTTGATAGAGAAGAGATATAAACTGATTTTTTTTTCTTGAGACGACGAAAAAAATGAAAATCATACAACTATAGTGAACAAAGGTAGATTTTGAGAATTGTGAATTAATAACTCATTCTAACAACCACTAAGTTATTAATTGTTAACTAACTAAACCAAGTGATAGAAAACTAAGATAAAAACTAATTCCACTAAAAATACAAAGGTCAAAGTTATGATAAATCTAATTTATTAATATTAATCAATAAAAATTAATATAAAAAATTCATGAAAGTCCATGTAATTTAAAATAGACTAAAAGATCAATCTTCTCATATCAATTTTCTCATTGTTTTTTTACTGTTTTATGTGTTGGTGATGTACTATTTATATAGAGAAGAGTATAGTGTAAGAGAATATATTTTTCAATACGAGACTTTAATAGTGAAGATGAGAGAGTGTTGGTTGAATGTGAGATTTTCAAGTGTTCAACATAACTTAATAATCAACTTTTAAACAATAATGTAACATTTAAAACAATGTTATTTACTTTAATGGTATAAGTAAGAAATATATGTGATGTTTATATAATTTTTATGTCACACAAGTTTTATCTCAAACAATATTTATAACTTAAGATATTATCACAAAAAAGTAATTGATTTAAGCAATAAATATGCAATCTTAGACCTATAGACAATTTTGTTAATATGTTATTGAATTTTGTTTTCCTATAAACAATAGAGTTATATGTCTTTTTAGTTGCTTTTAAATTATTTAAAGAACACCTTAATATTAATTTTTCAAATGATTAAAATTTCGTTTCAAAATAACATTTATAATGTGTCAAACATCACATTTAAGCATTTTAATACACACATCTAAATTATTATTTTTTTTACAATTTTTAAGTCAATTTTATTTCATACAAAAAAAAAAAGTGTATACGAATTGATAATTATATATATATATTTGGTTCATTAACCAAATGGGTCAAACTATACATATATAGCTCAAATTCATTTAATTTATTTAGCAAGTTTAATTTTCAACTAAAGTTTGAATCATTTAGTTTTAGAGTCAAAGTTTAAATC
This sequence comes from Cicer judaicum, assembly GCA_037974835.1. Classification (NCBI taxonomy): domain Eukaryota; kingdom Viridiplantae; phylum Streptophyta; class Magnoliopsida; order Fabales; family Fabaceae; genus Cicer; species Cicer judaicum. The sequence continues at coordinate 1,419,797 of JBBPBS010000753.1, forward strand.
GAATATCAAACTATTTTTGAGTCAATTCGATTTATTGTCGGCACTATTGGAGATCATCTCATTGAGCTGTAGTCTAACAACAACCAATCAATAGGTTTGGATGTTATATCTTGTTAGAAATACGAGGATTATTATTTAATAACTTAAAAATGATCACACAAATAAATTAAACATTACATGTAAAAATGACATAAATATTGTATTCATTGATTTTTTAGGATAAAATCAATGATAAACATGAGACACATAGTTTCGTCGTTATCAAAAAGATAAAATAAGTAAATCATTATAACTATTATTAATAAATAAATATGAAATACAATCATAGCTGATAGCTATATCTAAAAATTATAGGTATTGGTTAATTATTTAAGAAACCACAGGTATCTATATTTTTTAATAAATTAATAAAATTGCTAAGTTTATGTCACATTATAACTTATGTAAAAAAATGTTCCTATTATAACATTAATTGGAGAAAAGTTGTGAAATAATTGAAAATGTATCGATATATAAATAATTAATATAATTAAAAATAAAATAAAATAGGAGTTTGTTTTTTGAAAGGAGTCCTATATTATTGGGGAAATAATGATTGTATATGATGTCGAGTTCAGTACTTATCAGAAAGAGTGACTCAATTATTATATGAGTAGACACAACACAATTAGAAGAGCAACCATAAGGATAATTTGGTAAATGAGTCGCATGCATCTAGTGTGTTATATAGAGTTAGCTCCACATGATTGGTATATGCTGTCAGCTAGATCTATTCCATTTTCATATAATAATCCCCCGAATTTCTTCTCAACACTCTCTTCCTTTGCTCCTCATTCCATTTCCTTTCTCACAAAAACGGTAAGCCAAATCCAACCATTCACTTTCAGTTACACACCAAGTTAGTTATGTTTATAAATACTTTTTTTTTTCTTTTTCTTTTTGTATGATTCAACGGTCATAAAAGTAACTAAATTTACTTACATAATTTCTTTTAATCTAATGGTTTTTATGTTGCATCATACAATAGTGTAGAGGATCTAATTTTTTAATCAAAATTTTCTATCTTTTTGTCGCAACACTAGCCATTAAAAGTGTCAAAATTAAGTTGAATTATCTACGAAAATTAACTAAAAAAATGATAGCTATGTATTGGTGATCACACAAAGCTTAGAGAAAATTTTCCTTCTCTATAGTCTCATTCTATATAGTTCAACATTTTCAATTAGTGATAATCGATAAAATATTGATTCATTTATGTTACACCATTTTGAAACCCTTCTTAATTTTTTAAATAAGTAGTTATAAATATACATATGAAGTGATTTTTAATTTGTTGGTTTAATTAATTTTATTAGTGGTGGCATGGAGGATGGAAATTATTCAAAGGGAATAATGAGAACACAATCAGATCAACTAGTAGAGTCAGTGGTGGCATCCCTAAAGTCGCCACCAGGATCAAGTGAATCAATACGCGGAGTGGTGGAAAGTGGGAGTGGAAGTTTGACTAGGAAGTCGAGCAAGAGGGCGTCGCCGAGCGGAAGAAACACACACATAAGGAAGGCAAGGAGTGCCCAAACTTCGTTGAAAGTTGATTTGGATGATGTTAGTAGTGGTGCTGCTCTTAGTAGAGCTTCAAGTTTGGGACTCTCATTCTCTTTCACTGGATTCTCCATTCCTCTTGATGAAATCTCTAGCTCCAAACCATTCAGTGATGATGATATCCGTAAGTTCATTAATTTACTTCATCTTTTTTTTTTTTACTGAAAATTTAACTTCATCTATATAACTCTTCATATATACTTGTCAACATTAATCTTATTCTGCAATTATGTTATAAATTCAAATTAATTTTAATTTATTCCTTGTTTATATAGAATGTAATTTAACAATTTAATAATAATAATAATAATAATAATAATAATAATTAATAACTATATATAAAGAGAATACTAATTTGGTTTAGTTATTTTCTACCAACTTTTCATTTAAATTATTTTATAATTCTTTGCCCAAATCAAATACCATATATGTGTAAAGGGATACAAACTTTTGAGATATATTTTTTATTTTAATTGTACGCTTTAATTATGTAAAATATTATATTTATAAATTCATAACTCTTTAACAAATCATATGATTGAACTTTATATATAGAGGATATCAACTTTCAGTGTAATTTTTTTCTTTTAACTTTATAATTAATTTAAATTATTTATTTTAACAATTTTGTCATTCTTTATCCAATTAAAGAATGAAAAAATGAAACGAAAAATGTGAGATCGAAAAAATTGGACACATGGGCACGATAGTGTATGTGTTTAAATATTAGATTAACATTTGTAAATAAAAAAAAAAAAGAAGAGATGATATAAATGAAAGTGATGAGTGAAAAAGTTGAGGTACGGAAGGCTTTCGCAATCCCTTTTCAAGGTGTTCACGAGTTTGATATGATTGACATTTCTTGGTCACTTTTAATTTAAGAACAAAAGGTTACACAATACATTTTCTTGTGTGGCAATACGGTAACCACAACATATACCTTTGTACGTGGAATAACGTTAGCAAGTCTCTTAATGATTTTGATTACGAGGAAGCAAATGGAGTATATGGCTTCTGTTTATTTTATTTTATTTTAAAATATACATATTTACATTGTTTTACACACACACACACATATATATATATATATATATATATATATATATTTGTGTTTACTAATCATTTGGTAAGCTTCACTACGCCAATTATTATATATACAAGCTGTTAATTATATTGAATAATATAATAATAAAACACTAAATACAAAAATAAAACTTGTATTTATACTTACATATCATGTGGTACTAAACATAAACATGATATTTCATGCTGAAAATTTACGGGGAGAAAGTTACTAATTTATAAACTAAAAATTGAAAAGTATAGCGGCACTTGAATGATCATTTCTAAAATTTTGGGGAATGTTCTTTGGCGTCGTAAAGTTTTAACTAAATTATTTTATACTTTACAACTATTTATTTTCTTAATAATTTTGATTTATTAAACATCAAAAACTGCAGGAGAAATGATAAAAAGAAAAAGTTATTGGTGAAAGATTAATTTTTTAAAAACAAAAATAGAGTATAAAGACATTACACGATTAATATGATATCTTAACTATATTGACATTTCAAATAAATTATTTATCATTTAAAATAATCTAAAATATTATTAAAAAATAAAAATAAAAATATAAAATATTTGAGGAGATTATATCAAAATTCAAGAAAACAATCTCTCGTTAAAATTCATACCTGAAAAATCTAGAGAAATAAAATTAAAATAACAGAAAAAAATAATGTAATAAACATCTACATAAATAAGGAAAATATATATTCAAGAAAATCAATCATTTTTAAAAAAAAACATTTGAAATAATAGAAGGAGAAATATTTCACTAATAACTATTAATATCAAGTCTCAAATTAACAATTATGTTAGCAACAAATTAACTATCTTCTCTAATGATATGAGATATAATAAATTTAATTATTTTAATTGTCTCAATGCAATGAAATCACTTACATTTAATAGATCAAATAACAAGATTATGATTATGAAAGTCCAATTATAGAAAATGTCATATATTTTTATAGACTATTTCAATAACAACAATAATTTCAGTAAACTTAGCATGCAATGCAATATTGTTAAATTCACATTAAATTAACTGAAAGAATTATATTTAATTCAACAAACTTTAAAAGAAACTTATTAGAAAATATTAAAAGATACGTGAATGTATCTTAGTTGGGTTGGGTCCAATCCAACCAACCACCTCTAACTATAAATCCGTGATTAACGGTAAAAAAGAACAAGTGAGTCAGAATGGTTCTACAACGGAAAGGGCCAAAACGGTGGCAATGATATTGTGTTACTGTCCCAATGTGCTTTTCCTTACGAGCCACTTGTATGATCCATATCGCTGTCTATGGACTATGGTCCCCTCCTAGCCATACACCTATTTAGTAACGTCGGTCTAATTAATTTTGGCAATCATCGTTTCATGTATTTCCCCTCTAACGTCCGATTCATAGGTATTAGGTACTATTTGTGTGGGGTACATGGATAACAATTAGACTAATCAAGTAGACCTGGTTGGTCCATTCACCCATGTTTTAATATAGTTTAGGCTGTAAAGTCATTTTTTCCTACCATTATTCTCCAAACCATCCGATTTGTATTTTGATTCATCATATTTAAATTAATTAATTCAAACGTATATACGATTTTTTTTTTTAAATATTAAAGATAGGTTTGATTTGATAAAAATAATATAAAAAAAGTAAGAGACGAGAAAAATATAAGAGAAATTATATTTTCTTCAAAAAGAGAAGAAAAAATGGTTAGAACATAAATCCTACTACTTTTTCTCATCTTCTCATCGTGACGAACAAATGAAAGAGAAACAAATTAATTTTTGTTTTCGGTATATACCTGCTGCTCATATTAGTTATACGTCATGTTTTTATTCATTTAAGTTATAAATTATATTATTATCATTATGCAATTACACTTTAATCGGAACGAACAATCAAACAATTAGTTTACTTAAATAAAGAAAATGGACATTTGTAGTGGATTTAATAGGTTAATTATATTAAATTAAACAAATAACTAAATTAAGGAAGTTAATACAAAAATATTTTAATTTAAATAATTAACTAACTTAATTACAATTCATTTATTTGATTATAATGAAAAGATGAGAAATTCAATTAAAATAATATGTTTTCATAGTCAAGGGCATTTTAGTATTTTTAAATATAATTAGATTATTTCTTCTCACTTTTTATCCAACCAAATAAAGATTAGTGAGATAACAATTCTATTTTTTTTATATTATACAAATCAACTTTAAATCTTCTTTATTTCTTACATTTTTATCTCTTTTCATATTCTATTTCTCTCTTTTCATGCTCTTTCATGAATTCCCTCAATCAATCACACGATAAGGGTGAAAAAAACGCCATACTAAACAATTGAATCTTTTTGACTCAAGCTAGGCAGTAAACCAAATTTAAAATGGAATCATGTTAGTTTAGTTCATTGGACTTTCAACCAACTTAGTTTCAATATCTTTGGGATTTTTTTTTAAATTATTGAGTAAAGGTTTTAAAAATTATTGTTTAATTTAAAAAATTATATTTAAATATGTAATCGTAATAAAAAGAAATACATTAAGCTAGTTTTTTTTTTTTTTTTT
>JBBPBS010000753.1:1425119-1444611 GCA_037974835.1 Cicer judaicum
TTTTTAAAGTTTATATAAATTATTAATTTGGTTCAACTATAAGAATAAGACTTAAATTTAATTATATTTAATGCTAATGTAAAAAAAAAATTGCACAGGCAGCAAAAAATAGATAATTGTGATAACTTAATACATCAAAGTGATAAAAATAAAATGGGCCAGGTTGGCCATATAACCCATAGTGATGGAGTCAACTTTAGATATTTGAAGCCAACTACAAATAGATCAATTATAATTTGGTCCAATTACGTAATCGAACTCGTTAAATAAATATGTTTGAGATTAGTTTATTTAACAACTCTAATTAGAGATATGATAAAAATCTGTATAATAAATTGGGCGTGAGTAATTATAAAAAGAAATGCGTTGAAATATAATTTTGTTTTATTTTTTGGGTACAAGAAACATAAATTATTTTATGAGATGCATTGGACACATATATATTTATATATAGTGATAATCCATCATAACATGTGAATACTGTACCTTTATTTTGAACTGCAAAACGATACGATCCTTCTGAAGTTTCTTCAAGTATCCATGTGCTAGGTTGTTATAAATGAACATTTTTAGATATGTATATTTGTCCTACTATTCTTGTTGGAGGACCACATATTCATGAACTAGCATTTTCATTGAAATCGTACTAATTGTAACTACGTAAAGGCTCTTCTACATGAGAGTACATATTTTAACATCTAGTATTGCTCATTAGTCATTCGTATAAAAATGGTTACCATGCATACATATTTTTATTTATTTATTAGAGATTAATTACAATGTATGTTGCAGCTGAGGATATTGAAGCTGGAATTCATAAGCCAAAGTTTCAAACGGAGCCTACTCTGCCAATATATCTAAAGGTAACAACATTTAAAGTGTGTCCTATTATTATATATAGTTCATTCCTTGCCTGCACCTACTAGTAATTAATGTTCAAAACCTTGAATAGCTAGAACATTAGTTTGATTTAGTGCTATGTATTTAATTTGGACAGGCAATGGTGAAGCTACATTTAATGATCAACACCACAATTATAATAGCATAGTCAGGTTCAGTCTTGTATATTAAGTTTTATTACATGTGACCTACCTCAATGTACAAGACTAATTAACCAAATCATGTGCCTAGGTGATAGTATTATATATAAAAACATTTATATACCTGCTTTGATGAATGCTTTTTGATGCCTGCATCTGCAACAGGGCATCAACACATTCATTAATATTTATCAAACGCTTAAAGATTTCACCTAGGTTCTTCCTTGGAACCCATCATAGGTTTTGCTGAGAAACAAGGGTATGAAAATTAATTAATAGTTAGAATTTAGATACAATTTTCAAATTATTATAAATAAATGCTCAAGTGTATTGAGCTTCTATATATAACTTTTGTGATTTATTTTAACTATGTGACTTAGATGAGTTTACATTGTTATTTGTTTATGGAATAATGTGCAGTTCACGGATGTGACATACAAGGTAGTGATTAAGGGTATGACAACAAGTGTGGAGAAAGACATATTGAAAGGGATCAGCGGTTGTGTAAATCCAGGGGAGGTTTTGGCATTGATGGGTCCTTCTGGAAGTGGAAAAACATCTTTGTTAAATTTACTTGGTGCTAGATCATGTCAACCAACAGTTGGTGGTTCTATCACTTACAATGACCAACCATATTCCAAGTTCCTTAAGAGCAGGTTTTAATAATTCTAATGTTTTCATAAGTTATCTCGCAGAGATTATAGAAATAAGCTGAAGACAACTTCAGAATATGTTATAAGTTGTTTCTATAAATTTGTTCAAATAGTATTTATTTCTGTTGATAAATTCAAATAAGTTAATCCAAACAGGTTTGAATAGAGCTTTTGGAGTCGGTATGTACTTACAATTTGAAGAATGAATTTGGCAGGATTGGATTTGTGACACAAGATGATGTTCTGTTTCCTCACTTGACTGTGAAGGAAACATTGACATATGCAGCTCGTTTAAGGTTGCCAAAAACATTAACCCAACAGCAAAAGGAAAAAAGAGCTTTAGATGTTATCTATGAGCTAGGCTTGGAGAGGTAAATTATACTATTAAAGTTTCCACTAGAGTCTCAATTATTATTACTATTATGAGTAAATAAGTCATAATCATGCTTGGAAAGAACATAGTGCAGTTTAATATATATAGAATAATAGACAAGTACTTTTGTATGTGAAAACAGGTGCCAAGACACTATGATAGGAGGTTCATTTGTTAGAGGAGTATCTGGTGGAGAGAGGAAGAGGGTTTGCATTGGCAATGAGATCATTATCAATCCTTCTCTTTTGTTTCTTGATGAACCAACATCTGGTTTGGATTCTACAACAGCCTTGAGAATTGTTCAAATGCTACATGACATAGCTGAGGTATTTCTTTTCACTCTTCCTCTTCACAGTCAAATACAACTCCTACTACTTTAATCACATTTGACTTGGTGCATCAAAACCTTAATATTGAGACTAAGTTCACGGTCGTGAAACATTTTTAAGATACAATGGATCAAATTAGGTTCGACAATGTAAAGGCTTTTTCGAAAAACAACAAATTAAACAACAAAGCTTTAGACCATATAGGGTATAAATATTTTCGCCCTCACTCACTTTTTTGGGTCTTATTATGTCAGGCCGGTAAAACTATAGTGACAACAATTCATCAACCATCAAGCAGACTCTTTCACAAATTTGACAAGTTGATCCTTTTGGGAAAAGGGAACTTGCTTTACTTTGGAAAAGCATCAGAAGCAATGGACTACTTTGGATTTATAGGTTGTACTCCTCTCATTGCAATGAACCCAGCAGAATTTTTATTAGACCTTGCAAATGGAAACATGAATGATATTTCTGTACCATCAGAGTTAGAGGATAAAGTGCATATGGGAAATGTAGAAGTTGAAACATCCAATGGAAAACCATCAGCTGCAGTTGTACAAGATGTAAATAAAATCTTATCTTTCCATTTTTTATTATTATTCTATAAATTGTATTGATAATGAGAATGTTAGATTGTTAGATTGCAGTACAAGTTAACTTATATATAGCTAACGAGAACAACTAACTTCTAACTAGTGTAACTAACTTTTATATCTTTGATAACATTTTAACAGTATCTGGTGGAGGCATATGAGACTCGAGTAGCGGAAACAGAGAAGAAAAAACTAATGGATCCAATTCCACTCGACGAAGAAGTGAAGTCTAAGGTTTATTCGCGTAAAAGACAGTGGGGAGCAAGTTGGTTTGAGCAATATACAATATTGTTTTCAAGAGGATTCAAAGAACGTAGGCATGAATATTTTAGCTGGTTGAGAATAACACAAGTTCTTTCCACTGCTGTCATATTGGGATTACTTTGGTGGCAATCAGATGCTAACAGCCCAAAGGGTCTTCAAGACCAGGTAAACTATTTCTTAAAATATCCAAGTTCGGTCCTTATATGAAATAATTATTAATCAGACTTTACTTATGTATTGCAGGCAGGATTGCTTTTCTTTATCGCGGTGTTTTGGGGATTCTTTCCTGTGTTCACTGCAATATTTACATTTCCTCAAGAGAGAGCAATGTTGAATAAGGAAAGAGCAACAGACATGTACAGATTAAGTGCATACTTTGTGGCTAGAACTACAAGTGACCTTCCACTAGACCTTGTATTGCCAGTGCTTTTCCTTCTTGTTGTTTATTTCATGACTGGTTTGAGACTAAGTGTGGGACCCTTTTTCCTTAGTATTCTTACAGTTTTTCTTTGTGTTGTGGCAGCTCAGGTATGAATTGTAGTAATTTACAATATGATGTGTAAGTAAATAAACAACAGAATGGACTTGTAATTAATTACTGGTGATTATGAAGCAGGGACTTGGACTTGCTATTGGAGCTACACTAATGGACTTGAAAAGAGCAACAACTTTGGCTTCAGTCACTGTCATGACTTTCATGTTGGCTGGGGGATTCTTTGTAAAGGTAAATTTTAATTATTTAATTGATATACATATTGTCAAGGTAAATTTTGTACACTATCAACTAATTATAATTGTCAAATCATTAAAAAAATCTAATTTTAATTATAGCTATTTCTTAAATCAGATATAAATTTTTTTACATTCATTATATAAAAAATAAACTCATATAGAATAATTATTTAAAAAGTATATAATCACTTTTAAAAGATTGTATATGTTTGTTACATGTTTAAAAATAAAAATGAAAATATGAAATAATCTAAAAACTAATTTTTGAGAAACTGTTTTTAGTAGCTTTAAAAAAAAAATCAATTTTTATATGAATTTTTTTTATTTAAAAAATTGATTTTTACCATAATATACAAATACTAAATAACTTCTCGTTTTTTTAAAATCTCTAACAAATAATCTCTAAATTATTTAATATAAAACTCACTTTTTTTTTTCTTCAGAATTTATAACAAATGCATTTTCTCATTTGAGCTAAAAGGACTAGTTAATTTTTTTTTTTTTTAACTGTTGTAGATGTTAAATTACTACTCGAATATTGGCATCAATGAAGTAATTGACACATGCTACTAAATTTGACAGAAAGTGCCCATATTTATATCATGGATTCGGTACCTATCATTCAACTACCACACATACAATCTATTGCTGAAGGTACAATATGAACACATTACACCAAGCATAAATGGAATCAGAATTGACAGTGGTTACAATGAAGTTGTTGCTCTAATAGCCATGGTTTTTGGTTACCGTATATTGGCATATTTTTCTCTACGGTGGATGAAAATTCAACCTTGATCTTAAAACTTTGGAGGAGATGCACTTCCTCTGTATTAGAAGTAGAAGGGTGATATTGAATGACGGCTCATATAATTATATATCATATCATATGACTACCAAATGGAAAGTGCTAAGCTTTGTTTGGTTACATCTAATCTTGTTTTGTGTATATTGTATTTCATTTGCCATGTTCAAATAACAAAAGCACGTTCAATGTTATCAATATCAGATTCTAGAGTTAGTTTTTTTTTGTTGTTGGAAAAATAGTAAACTATTTAGGTTGAGTAGTTTAAATGTGAAGGGAGAGAATGAATTTTGTTTGGTTGAGTGAAGTTGTCTCACAAGGGAAGCAAAACAATTTTTAAGTGGAAAAAGTTACACTATATGTCTTCGCAATATACTCAATCTTAGCATTAATATTTTTGTTATTAATTTAAAGTATTATGAAAATTATATGTTTTTGTTCAATTCACGAATATGAACCTCTTATTTTGAGCTAAAATAGGACGACTCAATTTTGCTTAGTTATTTTATGTTATTAATATAAATGTCGTAAGTTTATTTGTATATTTTTCATTCTTAATTTTAAATTATAATATTTTTTATTGATATAATTTCTATCAATTTAATTAAATAAATATTATTTTTAATAAAAAAAATCATCTGAATTTAAGACTTAAAAAATGTATGAATGACTTCCAATATATTCTATTTGGTTGATTGATTCATTTAGTAACTTTTTTTTAGAAAGAGCTAGGTTGGAGATTGAGTGATTATTACATACTAATATATTTAATTTAAAAAAAATGATGGGTATACATATAGTCCACTTTAAACACTTGTTTCAAAGTGTTTCTTTGTAGAGGTTATTAGTTTTCATTGAGCGAGTTAAAACAATTTTTTGTCAAACATAGAAAGTAAAATAAATAAACTTCTTAGAAAGATTAAAATTAAATTATCACACATTTATAAGAGAAAAAATAAATTTCCATGTAGATTATTTTCATATAACCTTTTATGAATAGCTTCATTTAGAACTTCTTGCATCAGTAATATGGAACATTTTTATGCCCCTGTTTGAATTGGTCCGTCCCTGTTTTGCCCCTCCTATTTTATTTTCATTTTAGGCAAATGCTTTGGGGTTCTTATTTAGGGGTGTGAACTGAACTAGACAAAATAAAATTAAAAAAAGATATGTATATATGAGTAAAAAGAGATGTACTCAAATAACAATTATTTTTTGGTCAATATACAAAATAACAATTATAATAGAAACTGTCCAATCCCAGATTTGGGCTTGGGCCCAAATATAGAAACACTTGCGTCCGAAGTTTTCATCTATCGCAATTCGCAATACAACGTCACTGAGTGAAGATAGGGTATTTCCGTCAAACCATATCCCAACGGCTACTTCCATATAAAACGAACCCTTCTTTGTATAGAAACACCATAACAGTGTTGCTTTTTTCTAATTCGCCGATTCATTCTTCTCTCTCTTTGAGTTTCTTCTTGACCATCTTCAAGCTGAAACAATCACGCAACACGACACGCTTCAATTCATTTCCTTATTATCTCCATTTTTTCATTCAATTTTCATTATTTCCGTTTTAATTCTCTGAATCTCGCTTTCTTTCTTGCAGGTTTCTTCGATCACCGTCATCATAAATGGATTCAGGATCGTGGAGTTCTTCTACAAAGACCAAATCCCGTTCCCCTTTCCAAGAACGCTTCCTCCACAGAAAGAATTCGTCTCAAGATAACGTAACACCAAACCCTATCCGTCGTTCTTGTCTTTATTTTTTTTCCCAATTCGGAATTTCTCAATTTATGTTTTTTTTTTGGTGAAACAGTTGGATAGGTTCATCCCAAATAGATCAGCCATGGACTTCGGTTACGCTCACTACATGCTAACGGAGGGTAGAAAGGGAAAAGAGAATCCAACCGTGACGTCACCATCTCGGCAAGCCTATCAGAAACAACTCGCCGAAGCCGTAAACATAAACGATCGAACACGAATCTTGGCCTTCAAGAATAAGCCTCCGGCGAAAGTCGAACTCATCCCTAGGGATATTCTTTCCCCTCCTCCTCAATCCAGATCATCCAAACCGAAACGACACATTCCTCAGGTAATGAAACTATGCATTGTGTATTTTGGGTATTAGAACTTCTGAATTATTATTATTATTATTATCATTATCTGTGTGTTATTGTTTCTAAATTACTATTCTTATAATTGGATTCAATTTGCGTATTTTGAATGTGTTTGTGAAAATGATGATTTTGCAGAGTTCTGAGAGGACATTGGATGCCCCTGATATCTTAGATGACTTCTACTTGAATTTATTAGATTGGGGTAGCGGCAATGTCCTTAGTATTGCCCTTGAAAGTACAGTTTATCTTTGGAATGCTTCTGATAGTTCCACTTCAGAACTTGTCACTGTGGACGAAGATCAAGGCCCTGTCACCAGTGTTAGCTGGGCCCCAGATGGTCGACATCTAGCCGTTGGTTTGAACAATTCTCATGTCCAGCTCTGGGATACCACTTCTAATAAACTGGTAAATATCACAATAAAAAATTAAGCCTTTGTTCTTGTGGTGCTGTTTGTGTTGTTTATAAATCATACTATAGTGCTGTCTGTGTTGTTTATTTATCATACTATGGCACTGTTTGTGTTGTTTATTCATCATACTATGGCGCTGTCTGTGTTCTTATGGTGCAAAGTATTTTTACTCGCCTGATCAAAACACAATGTAACTCTCTTCACATGTCCTAGTTTGGTAGTTGATTGGAGAAAAACCCTAACATCATTCTTTGTATTGTCCTAACTGTTGTTTTTAATCATTAGTTGTATTGTTTCAAACTTGAAGTTGTTCTAAATTCTCATGCTTGTATGGCTTGATTTTGGTTAATGCAGCTAAGGACATTGAAGGGTGGACATAGAGCAAGAGTGGGCACACTAGCTTGGAACAGTCATATTCTGACAACAGGGGCAATGGATAGTAAAATAGTAAACAATGACGTTAGAGTGAGATCTCACATTGTTGAAACTTATAGGGGACACAACCAGGAAGTGTGTGGGCTCAAGTGGTCACCCTCAGGAACACAATTGGCAAGTGGAGGAAACGATAATGTTGTTCACATATGGGATAGGTCTGTGGTTTCTTCAAATTCACCTACCCGTTGGCTTCACAGGTTTGAGGAACACAATGCTGCAGTGAAGGCACTAGCTTGGTGTCCTTTTCAGGGAAATCTATTGGCTTCTGGTGGAGGTGGGGGTGATCATTGCATTAAGCTGTGGAACACACACACGGGTGCGCGCTTGAATTCTGTTGACACGGGATCACAGGTATGTTCTCTGCTGTGGAACAAGAACGAGCGTGAGCTTCTTAGTGCTCATGGTTACACTCAGAACCAGCTTACCCTTTGGAAGTATCCTTCGATGGTGAAGATGGCAGAGCTCAACGGTCACACCTCGAGGGTGCTGTATATGGCACAGAGTCCAGATGGATGCACGGTGGCATCTGCTGCCGCAGATGAGACGCTTAGATTTTGGAATGTCTTCGGAACCCCAGCAGTAGCATGCAAAGCAACACCAAAGAGAAATAAAGAGCCCTTTGCTAATTTCAACAGTATCCGTTGAAGATAATGGACTTGTATGACTCATCCGATGCCAAGTTGCAATTTCCAAATGGTAGTCGGTAGTTTTGTATTAAAAAAAGATTATTTAATTTTTTAGATACATACATTTATACTGTAATCAAATGTATACATTCATACATACAGAATTTCGAATGAATGTGATTGAATTTTTTATTTTCACTTTGATTTTTTCATTTTTATGTTTTGGAGAAATCCCAATAGCTTGTAGTATGAGTTAAGTGCATGGATTTAGATTCTCCAACTTTGAAGTCTTTACATTTCCCTGTATTTTGGCCAACTGTGATGCATTCATGATAATGTTATGTTCATTTACTAAATGAAATCACAGTTAGCTTAAATGCAAGGAAATTCAGGCTTCTCCAAATGCAGCTGTATATATATTTTTTTGGCAAATGTTGATTGTATTATTTCCTTTGTCCCTTCTCCAAACCACCTTATCACTCAACTTCAGCCTCGTTTTCGCTCTTTATTTCTTTTAACTACTTGACTTAGAATTGTTGCTTTAATATTACCATTTTTATAATTACAATATGATGGATAATTACAATTTTAGTTATTTTTTATAATTTTGGTTATTTTGAAATATGCACTTTTTTTCTCACAACAAAAAAACAACACCTCACCCCTCCTGGTATCCAACACCTCACCCCCTAAGCTCCTCTTTATTTTAAAAAAAAAAAAACAGACAGTGATCGGAGTTCTATTAGATATACGTCTTTCTTTAAATATAATTTTCACGTGAGTTTTATTTAAAATTACTATTAGATATATTTATTATTTTTAAATATACTTTTTAGTAATATTAATGGTTGGGATTAAATTATCCAGTACAAGTGTATGTGCTCCTTATTAGTTTGTATCTTTCTACTACCTATACGATATTTTCTCCAAAACCTCGAGAAATTGTAAACATTCCTCCCCATCAAATCAAACTCTTAAACCATCTCTACATTTGTAACTCCTCAATCACCAAAACCCAACAAAAGTAGAGCATACAAATCCAAGTTGTATATTGGGTTGAACCATCATTTAACCTAGGAGTTGGTTTATTTAACATGAACTGAAATAATAAAATATTTAACTCCTTTCAAGCACATGACATATATAGGAATAGGATTCCAAGTGGGAATTTGTGGCAGACTTTACAGCCACGTGCAATAGATCAATGTTTTTGTGGCTGTCTGGGCCACAAACGGCTTGCCTTTGTGGCGGTCCATTAAATTTTAGCTTAATTTTGTAGCGGCTTAAGCCTTCACAAAATAAAAAACGTTGTGATTTTGTGAGGGCTTAGGCCGCCACAAGATTCAACTAAATTTTAAGTCTTTTGTGAGGACTTTTTCAACCACAAATAAAGACCAATTTATTTGTGAGGGTTTTTTTTTTACAACAAAAATATTTCTAAAGTTGGCGACAAATGAAAAAATTTCTTGTAGATATTTAAATCCCTTCAAGCAAATGACATATATAGAGTACTAAATATTTTCTTAATACATTATCCATTTTGCAAAAAAGAATCTATCTTACAGTTATGAATAGAATCGATAGATTCAAAATAGAAAAAAATAAATAAATAGATAAACTCACCGACCCAAAATTAACAAAATTTCAAAAACATTTCCGTTTCACTATTTAAGGTTTTTTCTTTCCTTAATCAATTTTCATGGTTTAAAAATAGATATAGAGAAGAGAGATTCTTGTGTTGTGAATATCGTCCATTCTTTTTTCATATAAAAAACACCAACTACCAAAATCACTAGATACCCGTCATTCTTTTTTCTTTTATTTTCCTTCTTTTTCTCATTCATGATATCATTTTTTTTTGCATAATGCAAAATGATTCTCTATCTCTTTCTTCACAATCCTACCTACCCTTTTCCACGTGTTTCTCTTGGATGATACATAATAATGTTTACATTCATATATCCATATAACACAATCCAAAGTTTGATTAATTTCCCATTGAGAAAGTGAAGAAAAAAATGGAGAGTTCCATGAGATTTGGATTGATGGCTGTTTTTGCCGTATCCGGAAGCATGGTCTTTTTGGCACATCAAGTTCATAAACGTATACTATCTAATTTCATGAAGAAATTTGAGTTTGAAATGGGTGGCATCTTATACCAACATAATCAAACAAATTTAAGCGGTATTATTTTCATTTTTATTTTTTTTTCTCTTGAATAATTATTTATGAGTCCGTTACAAAAACATTATACTATATAGGTTTTTTAATTTGTTTTTACAAGGTTCGGAGAAACATCAAGGAAAGAAAAGGGTGCGGTTTGCAAAACAAGTGACGGAAGTTTCAATGGAGAAAAAAAATATTAATAATGGAAGAAATGTGACAAAGGCACAAAGGATGAAGGGTGAGCAAGTTTGGGTAATGGAGAATGCTAAAAAATGTGGACTTGGGGCGCCCAAATTGGAGGACACTATGCCTCTTAATAGGGCAGTTCTATACAAGGGTATTATGAAATATAGGAATAGGACTCCAAGCGGGAGATTTCGTTTTTAAAGAAATAGACTTTGGTTACATTTTGTTTTCAATGCTTTTATTTTTTTATTTTTTTGTTTGTCTAAAAAATTTGGATTGCAATTACTTATGTAATTGATTCAGGAAATTTTGCATATTGTACATAAAATAATATAAATTTGTTTGTTTGAAATTGGTTTCAATTTTATGAAACTCGCCTTTTGTTAGATCAAGTGATAGAATTAGTTTCTTTCGGACATTCACAAATTGTATTGTTTATTTTAGTTATATTAATTCTCAAATTTTAATTTTAATTTGTATTATAGTATTTCCTTACAAGACTTTTATTATTCGAGTTCGATGTAAAAAAAATTCCACTTCTTATTTCTCTGTCAATACACATTCTAGAAGTATATACTCTGACCAAGTATACATTTCAAAAGTCTGACTCTAAACGGATACAAAATGTCACTTGAATGCTGACATTTAATATAAGATATTATGGATGTGATTACTTCAAATGTTAATTTTCATTTATAGACTATTTTAAAATTTAAATAATTTAAAAATTAACGTCTGAGATATATAAATAAACAAGCAAGTAAGAAATAATTTTGGAGTCTGGTTTTAAAAAAGGTTTCAGTATTTCAAAAAAGACAAGTTGCAGTATCAAATATCAGTAGAAAGCAACAATATATATTATTGTATAGAAAGCATGACCAAGTATGATTCTAATTTCTAAACATCATAATATAAAGACATATAGTGCAGTATATGAAGAAGAAAAAATCATATTAACTACGGTTGAACAAGTACGACCAATTTATTGCACTATCAATATCATGTGTACAGATGTATTTTGAGCAATTTTGTACAAATGTTAGACCAACAAATTTCAATTTTTTTTATACATAATATATATAATATCAATAGCACCAACCAATTTGTGTGCCACTGAACATAAAAAAATATATATGTGTGTGCCACTACAAAATATAACGAGAGAAACCAGAGACTTATTTTTTACAAAAATAAAATAATATTTTGTTAATAATTAAACAAAACATCATTGTTATTTAAAAAAAATAAAAAATATAAATGTTAAATAATATTATTATATATTAGTAATAAAATATACATTTTATAATTTAAATATGCATTATTTTATCTTTTTCAAACATAATTAAAAACAAACAAGTCTTTCGACTCAAATTTCATAGTTTATAATATATATATATATATATAGTCTTTGATTTATCTAAATTTAACTATAAATAATTAGTAGACTTTTGAGGATTGAAAATAAAAATAAAAATAAAAAAATAAAATAATAATAATAATGCAATTACTACATTAAATACTGAGAAATAAACATCACACACTGAGCAAAAACAACACAACATTACACTAAGATAAAATTATAAATAGAACACAAAAAATTAAATTTGTGAGAAAATTAACTATTTATTTAAATAAAAAAATATCATAAAATAGGTTAAACTAAAAAAACATCATTGATTTAAAAAATAATTCTATTTCAACCTTTCATAGATGAAAAATGTGAGCAGTTTTAAAAAAAGGGGACTGATTTCCACCAAACTCTTATTAGAGACGCATTCTTTAAATACATGTAAAAAATGTACAGTCAATTTACTGCATCATTTATATTATTTCTACAAATGTTATAGAAGAAATATGACCAGTGTATATTGTAACATTGACTTATTTAAGAAGATTCATGCATAAATTGAACGGCATATTATTAAGATAGGAAAATTATCATGTACGAACTCCGACCAATGTGCATGTGCTACTCAAAAATAATATTACATTAGGTAACTATTTTTCAAATATTTTATTGCACTGTTTAAAATTGAAGAACAAATTATTCACTATAACGACTTTAACATAAAACAACTCAATTATAAATTATATAAATGTTTTACTATATTGTAAAAAATTATTATAAAATAACACTCTTGATTTGCGTATTTTGATTATTTTTATAAATATGACATCAATTTACTTGAATTTCAACAAGATAATCTTCATAAAGAAAAAAAGAAAAGAAAAAAAAGAGATATGTTGCTCGAAATATGCGTATAGCAAAAGAGAAATAAATAAATAAATTTGGAAAAATTGATGTGCTGTGAAGTGAATAACTCCTAAATTGGGCAAGTGGTTTATAACAAAAATGTGAAATGAATGAATTACTCGAATCGACTGATCGTAAATAACACAAAAAAACGCTTGAAGAAATACATCAATAAAAATTAATTTTTAGATTTACGTTTCTAAAATTGTTTGAATGGACAGTAGTGATATATGATTGTGGTGGTCGATTTGAATATGTTTTCTTTCATTCATATTATTGAATATCTCTAGAGACATCTCAAATATTTTATATTTATCTAATAAACACTAACATTGTATAAAAAAATCTCTTATGTATAACTACAAAAAATTGTCATATATGAACTCCAACGAACGTGTGTCATTCGAACATAGAAATTTGATGGAGGAACTTATTTTAAAGAATAAAGTAATATTAATAATTGATTATTGATATTATATGTATATAATTAATAATAAATTATTATAATATTAATTATTAATTTTTTTGTTTTGTCAATTTTTTATTTTAGATAAATTAATTTCAAAAAATAAATATTTTATTAGAGATTTTTTTTAAATATACTTATTTCGCTTTTATTTATACCGTATTAATAAAAAATTGTTGCAATTTTTGTGTTCAAGCATAAACAAAAATAATTGAATTCAATTTTATTAAATATTATTGTTCTCAAAATATCTCTTATCAATTGTCAAATTTTTGAAGATGGTATTTAACTCCAACACAAATTTAATATGATTATTATTATGATATATTATATTTTAATAATTATAATTAATTTTTTATATATATAACAAATTGTTCATAGGTAAGGTCGAAGGAATTACCTATAAAGAACAATCAACAATTTAGCAAAATGGTAGCTTTGTACTATCGTGGTCCAATAGAAGTTGTGATCTGTGTCAAACATCAAATTGTGATTCCTGTTTTGAGCACAAACTTTTGAAACGTATAAATAGTCTAACCATCTAATAGTTTAATCACTCACCACTCATCTTATAACGAGTTATTTATTTAAATATTTTATACAGATTAAAAAACATTTTGGTGTAAAAACATATCTCACATTATTAAAAAAGTAGGAAAAGGAAAAAAAAAATATTTATCAAAATATAATGAATGACTATTTACAAAATTTTAAAAGAAAAGAAAAATAATAATACATTTATTAAATTATTTTTTTCCAATTATATATTGATGTATTTATGATTATTATTAATGGAAATACAGTGAATTGACAGAGATACATAAAATTTTAATTAAATAAGTACATTATAAAAATTAAAAGAATTATTATTATTTTTTTATAAATAAACTATTATTGTGATACAGGAATAAAATACAACGTGTTAACACTCATGTCACATCTTTCATTGGAAAGGCTGTAACAATTTTAAAGTTTTAAAGTTTCGATGGATTATATCAAATTATGAATGGTTACATCAGATGTGTATTCCGTCCAACTTTAATTATAAACATAAAAATATATGTTTTGATTGGATTCAAATACAAACAACAGTCAACCAATCTATTCTTTAATATCATTGTCCCAAAAAAAATCATTACATTAAATGATTTTTTAATATCGTAAGATGAGATCCATTAGTTAGAAATATACTGGTACATGTATTATTTTTTTACGTAAACTTTTAAATAATTAAATGCATTTAATTATAATCTTCAATAAACACAAAAATATATTTTATGTAAAATAAAATATAAATAAATTTTTTGATTGAAATTAATATATCAAATTTTAAATTAAAATTAAATAATTAATTTTTTAGAATTGAGTTCAGTGTATCAGCACATAGAAGTCAAATTAAATTATCCGACTTGAAAAGGAGACACTATCTGATTTATTTATTGTTAACACAGAGTTGATTTTTTATATTATTTAAAATTGTGACATATATTAAATGAAATTAAAAGAAGTAACAAATTTGTCTTGAAAATTAAATTGAGGGCCCAATCCGGACGCGTGGTAGACGGGGAAACTCAAAAGATAAGGACGTTATATTTGTTGATAGGTTATAGAACCATTTCTGTTTGTTTTAAGTACCCACGTATTCATTTTTAACCCTAAAAAATAATGCCAAATCAATAGTCTAATTACGTAATATAAAGTGAGAGAAGAAATATAAACAAAATTTGAGTAATGCCCCTCACATCACACCAAAATTCCACTCACACCCAACTCAAATAATAAATAAATATTCCAAAAAACTCAATTTTCATTCCATTAACATCTTTGAGCTTACTCTGTTGCCCAAATTTGTAGGACGCCACCCAAAACCTCCTTCCCCCTTTATCCTAAAATTAGTTTTCACCACCTCAATTTTTCTCCCCCTTTTTTCCTTCTTCCTTCTTTATAACACTTTTTGAGTCTCAACTACCTTTTCATCATCCACTTTCAACTTTTTCTTTCTCTTCCTTTTCTTTCTTTTCATTTTCTTTCTGCCATGAAAATTTTCGACTTTTCGCTGTAACGTTAATCAAAGAGGGTGTGGAATTGTGGATTTTTTTTCTTCCTATCCACACCCCACCCTATTTCATCATTTTACCCCCACCAACGTTTCTCAAGAACCATTTTTCACTCACTGAATCGAAAATTCTCGTAGAAACAAAGAAAACCCACATCAAAATTCTTCAAAAGTTTCAATCTTTATCAAACCCATATCAAAATTTTGTACACATAAATTCAAATGTCGAATAAGATAGTTCTCCGGCAAGCGGCACCGACCCACCGGCGACAACCGTTACTTCAAGCCCAATCTTCAAAAACAGGAAGCAGTTTCGGCGAAGTTGTCGGAGCGACGACGGCGGAGTGCGTCGCCGTATGCTGCTGTTTTCCATGCGGTTTAGCAAATTTTCTTGTCTTAACAATTTACAAAGTTCCGGCGGGTCTTTGCCGGAGAATACTCCGTAAAAGACGGCGACGGCGTGTAATGAAAGAAGGGTTGTTACCACCAAAACGGCGTAACTGTTCTTGTGGTTGTTGTGAAGATGTTAACGGTCCTCGAATTCATCCAATGTGTGCAGACGATGATTCTGATATAAAAAGAGTTTATTCATCGGAAACTGTTGTTAAAGATAAAGATGCAATTGCTCTTGAGAAAGAGATGTGGGAGAGATTTTACAGTGCTGGGTTTTGGAGAAGTTCATCAAGAAGAGAATCACAATCTCAATCAACACAAATACAACCTGCAAATATTCAACTTCAATTGATTCAAATTCAACCACAACAATCATCGCAGGTTGCTGTTTGATGAATGAACAGTGAGAGGACAAAACAGACAAGTCAAACAGTGCTTTTCTTACAGAACTTGAATTGATTGCTTCTTTGTTTTTTACTATTTGGAAATGAAGCTTTTCTGGTTTTTACTATTGTTTTGGTTTTTTTCACTTTTTTATTTGTTTTGTTGTTGAGGACTGTGCATTCGTGACTCTTTTTTTGGGGTCCTCTGTTGTGTGTATTGTTTTTTCAGTGTTCCTCGATTGGGATGTCTCTGTGAGTTACAAGATATGTCACATTTTCTATTCATTTTCATCTTTATAATTTTAATTGCACCATGGTTTTATAAGATTTTTGTGCTGCTCTATTTAGATTCAGTTAGTTTTGTTTTTTTTTTGATTTCGCTTGGAGAAGAGTTCAAATTTCTCCTTGTGCTACATAATTCAATTTCAATACGAGTATAATTGATTTTACATTTAAAATTATAACTAAAATTTGTAGTTTTTATTGAAAATATAATTTTTTATAATAAAATTTATTGTTAAATTCACTTTTACATATATACTAAGACATAAATTATTTTATATTCAATTTACTTTAAATTAAAATTAAATTTACAAAATTAGTTCATCTAAATTAAAAGAAAATCATAATATAGTTTAATGGTACTAATAAATTAAATTGATCAAGAGGTTAGAGTATAATGTATTCATCTAACAAAAACTAAAATTAATTATTAATATTTACTATTTAAAAAAATATCTAAAATTGATTTATGTCACCACATATTCAAAACACACTCAGTACAAAAATACCGATAAAATTATAGTGAATTAGTGTAATTTTACTCATGCAAAATTGTAGTTGCACAAAGTAAGTTTACCTGTCTTACCACAAAATTAAATATACACCTATTCATGTGTGGGAATTATACAATTTTTTTCCTTATAAGGAAAAGAAAGATGCATATGTATGTTGATTGAAGTGACACTCAAACTATTTAAACTCATCTATTTCAAACCTATGATGCAAAATTTAATTTGGGGTCTCTGTTAACAAATTATCTTAGGATTATCGTCAAAACTTGTTGATTAAATAAATATATTTTTTGTTATTAAGGATAAATAAATATAATTTTTCTTTATAAGTGTTTAATGAATTTTAAAGTCTTCTCTACTTTAAATTAAGTAACTATCTCATCCTAAATTTTGCATTAAAAAGGATAAATTACAATTCTTGTAAAAAAATGAAATAAATACACTATTTTTCTATACAAACTTATATATCTTTTGACTCTTTAAGTATATTTGTTAACATTCTTCATTAATTTAAATAAGGAGCATTTTAAAAGGGCATATTTCATTGATGAATGTAAATAATAGCATTTTGTGGAGTTGAGTAGGTTCAAGTTGTGACCCCTAGTGGGGGCAACAATGTGAAGCTGACAAAAAAGAAAATATATTACATTTTATGAAGAAAAAAATGTTGAACAAATGAATTAACTTTGGCCCCATATCAAATTTCTAATTATGGGCAAACAACTGTTCTCTTGAAAAAATGCATTTCACTCCTTTCTTGTGAGAAATGTAAACCAAACACATACTTTAGTGCAACGAGCCTTGTGGTTTCTATTTACAGACAGTAACACCCATGCCTTTTTATTTATATAAGGTCGCGTGTTCAATTTGATTCATATGATATCGAAATAGATATTCTAACTTGTGAACAAATTGTCTGTTTCTCTGAGTCACATAATTTTGGAAATTAACATTCATCACGAGCATGTTAATTCCCTTTATTTTCTAACACACGCCTTTAATTTCTTTAACTTCACTTTCCACATTTTTTTTAATGTTATGGACAGCGATGGTGTGATGAGTAAAAATCATAGCCATTATTGCAATACTTGCCTCCGTTCGAACTTGGAGCCATCCTTGTTTGGCTATATATGTACCCTTGTCTTGTTTGGCTATATATTCAATAATTATGAAGAAGAAAATTATGAAGAATTAAGAGAAAAGTGAATATCAACATTAGTTTAACTTAATGGAGATTGATTAAATGTATATCATTCACAACTAATGACATCAATAAAATTAACAGAAATTTGACAAAAAAATGATTAACGTAAACTTAACAGAAAATAAGATGAAACTGAAATTCTAAAATAAATTAAAAAACATATGTTTATATTTTAGGTGAAGGGATCCAATGATATTAGTGAATATCGCATTTACAATCTATGTATCAAACATCTTATTATTTTTTATCATTAAACCAAATAATTAAAATTCCTGTTTAAATTTTTAAGAATAAGTAAACTATACAAATGTGCTTTCGCGTTGCCAATCTTAAAATAAATTATTTTTTAATTTCTTTCTTTCCGATAGTTTATTTTAAGCCATTTACTTCATACCTTCTTCTAGTTTTAATTATGAATATTTATGTTTCTTGTTTTCGCATGGAATTTTTATGACACAGTTAATTGTATTTAAAAAAAATCAATTTACAAAGTAATTTGCTTTTTATTTTATGATTAATGTCTATTTTTAGTATAGTTGTTTGAGTTTGATTTGTTTATGGACACTTCTAAAAGAAAAACTATTGAGCATACCAATTAACATTCTTGTTAAAATGAGTTTTGTCAACTAAGATACTCTTAAAAATAAAGTAGTAGTTTGATTATGTAGTTAAGTGGATTGACATATAATACAATAAATACGAGTCTTGTTAAAAAGAAAATAATAATAATAATAATAATAATAATAATAATAATAATAATAATAATAATAATAATAATAATGTTTTATTGATATTTTAACGCTCTAATTTACCGTGAGATAAACACACAATATTCGAACTATGTCATTTAATACGAGCTAGAGGAATAAATATTTATACATTATTTTCTTATCTTTTAGATTGTTAATAATATTATTATACATTTCCACCTTTTTTTCCTCTGTCAAACAATATATATACACTATTTTAGTATCAAATTTTAAATTAAATCAATCGATGAAAACTCAAATTTGGTCTCATTTAATTTTTTTATTCTTTGTCTCTAATTATAAATATTGCATGAAAAAAGAAATGTCTTTACGTATAAATTTTTTTTGATTTATTAGATAGATTATTTTTTTTTTCAAACATACTAATTAAGTTTATTAATACTATTAATTCAAAACTTTTTTTCGACCACTTATGTTTCTATTTCCCCCCTAAT
>JBBPBS010000753.1:1450925-1514229 GCA_037974835.1 Cicer judaicum
ATTTTAAATTTTCTTATAAATTACATTAGAGGTTTTCTATAGTTCAGTTGTTTTTTTGTTTAAGTATAATTTTTAATTTTTTTAAAATTAATATATTTATTCAAGAGGATAATAAATATAAATTATCAATATAAATTATTTTACACCGATAATTAATCACTGTTCGTTAAAAAATAGATAAAGAATTGATAACAAAAGATATACAATAATTTATATGTATTTAACTACAATATTTAAAAAAATATTTCAAGAACCCAAAAAATTTGTTAATTTTTTTATCTGTTGTTGACTTTCTTTCTAAAAATAAATAAAAAATTGTTTCAGTTGATTTTAAAAATCTTTATTTTGATTCCAAAACATATTCCAAAAGAACATTTTATATCTAGAAAAAAGCTAAAAATTTAAGAATGGTGGAAATGAATTGGTTTATTGTTACATGTAGGTCATGACTCTTAAATAACGGTATCCAACGCAATGCAAGGGGACCGAAAAGTTTGTTTTATGCTCTCTCCCCTCACATTCTAGACACAACAAAGGGAAGGGAAGGGAAGGAAAGGAAAGGGAAGGGAAGGGTTTTTTCGTGTCTGCGTCCTCTCATTCCTCACCCCTTCTTTATTTTTCCTCAATCCAGGTATGTTTTCTTTAATTTTCATCATTTTTTTCTGTCCCTTTTATCTTTTATTTTTTCCGAATTTCATTTTATTCGGAGTTCATTATGACATTTCTTCCACAGACGATCCTCTTTCTCTATAATGTTGCAATTTTATTCACTTTTATTTGTTTCTTTGATCAATATATAACGAATAAGCCACCAAGATATTCCCTCTAATGTTTTCCAGATAATTGTTATCAATAATCATATATTTTCAAACCATAATATTTTTAATCAATAATTCAATAGATTTAATGATTTGAAGATATTTACTCAACATGTGGAAGCATTCCATGAAGCTTATTAGGGTAGGAACGTGATTCCATGTACTTCATGTACACCAGTTTCACGACATCGGTTCAGATTACACAATCAATTTTACCGCTTGAAACGATCTCAACAGTCACCGTCGATATGATTTGGACGGCTGTGTGAAACAATTCTAGGGTAGAATCGTAATTTTTAGTTTTCTTATTAATTTTGGCTAATGACTCTGAATGAATATATCCTATTGTGTTTTACTGACAACGTTGCGTGTCCATAAGCAAAATATTGCATCTAACTATGAGGTTTGTGGATTGATATGTAAAAGGCTTCGGAGATGGAAAGCAAGGTTGAAAATCACATGACATCAGCTGCGGCCTTTGTTGAAGGAGGCATTCAAGAATCTTGTGATGATGCTTGCAGCATATGCCTTGAAGAGTTTTGCAATAGTGACCCTTCAACTGTAATATTTACTTTTGTATTTTATAAACCTATATGTATAGGTTTTTGAACAACATTTGCTTACTTATTGTCTTTTTTCTTGCATTATAGGTAACTGTTTGCCGGCATGAGTTTCACCTACAATGTGTTCTTGAATGGTACTTCTTATTATCCCTTATGTGAATCAATCCATCACTCCCTTTTCTATAATATTCCTATCAAGCTTAGTGTAAAACATATACTTGGCCCTTCAACATGATAATCTGGTAGGTCCAACTCAAATTATACGATACTAAGAGAGGCTATCCAACATCTATTGGGCCACTCATCACCAGGCCACTCAGGTCATGCTTTAGGTGCCTAGTCTTGTGTGTGACAGGTTGTGTGTTGAGTGTCCCACATTGGATGAGACATGTCCTGAAAATGCATTTATAAGTGAAGTAGTGGGGCTTATATAAAAAAGTGGGATAGGGGAGACATTCATCACCTTACAAGCCAGTTTTGCAGGGTTCAAAGAATATTCATGAAAATCATAGTTTCATTGATTTATTCAATAGTGTGATTTGGAACGTTGTCCTATATTAAGATATATTTATTCATATTCGTTATTCATTACTGTTGGTTATGACTTGTAATTTAAGAACTGGACATTCCTGGAACTATTTTGGCTGGAATTCATAAACCAACCTATGCTTGTTTAGTCTTAATTTTGGTGCGGAAGGGGAGTCTATTTACTATCAAAGAAATTCCCGTCATTTCCACATATCTTATTACATGTTAAGTTTAAATTCTCATAAGCATATTTCAAAATGAACAAACATACTTAAGCAAGTGTTATTGGCTCTTACTTGTAGGTGTCAAAGAAGCTCTCAGTGTCCTATGTGTTGGCGACCTATTAGCTTGAAGGATCCTACCAGGTTGGTTATGATTATTGCTCTTAAGGATCTACATCGTCTATGTTATAATTCTTTAGTTAGTTGATCATGTTATTTATCATACTTATGCATTTTACTACAGTCAAGAATTGTTTGAGGCGGTAGAGCAAGAGAGGAAGTGGAGGGTTGCTCCATCAAGAAATGCTGCTATTTTTCAACACCATGCTCTTGGAGATTTTGGATTGCAACAAGTAAGTTATCAGATTCTTGAGCAATTGATTTTGTTTTTCTTATATCTTATACATCATAATTATACCTTTTGTTTATGCCGTCACTTTTTACGTTTTGTAGCTACGCATGGCTATCAACGATGATGATTTTGAAGAGCGAATACTTCAACATTTAGCTGCTGCGGCATCAATGAGAAGAGCACACCACACTGGTCGAAGGGAAAGGCAGCGAATTCAACCCTTTGCTCATGATCCAAGTGAAATTCCAATGGACAATCCATCTACTCCAGTAACATCTAATGGAGATGAACCAATGCAACATACACCACGACTTCAAACTGAAAGTTCTTCAACTTCTGAGTCTACAATTACAGAAACAAATGATCAAGAAATTTACTTAAATGATAGGTAATTATCAACATATTTTTTGTTTGCATAAATTATCCTCCTCTTCTCTATAACACACCTCCATTATGTAAATCTACTAAAAATTCATTGTATTCATATACAATACTCCAAAATCTTGTCAACTCAGTTAAATACTTTGCTAGCTCTAACAAAATCTTGGCACCATAAACATTAACACATGAAGAAAGTGAAATATTGTTTGAATTTCTGATATATGTTTTGCACTTACTTTCTCGCAGACGCAATGTAGCCAATTCTTCACCGAAAGACCAAGATAGAGCAGGGTCATCAGAATTCCACTCATTTACTGATACTTTGCGGTCCAGACTTAATTCTGTGTCAATGAGGTATGCTTTTTTTAAATAGAAAACATGTACTTGAACTTTGTATTTTATCAAATTATCATTTTTATTTATAATAAACTTATGTCTTATCTTAGATATAAAGAGTCAATTTCAAAGGGTGCAAGGGGTTGGAAAGAGATGTTGTTCTCTCGAAGTTCTTCCATGTCAGAACTTGGTTCAGATTCGAGAAAAGATGTGAATCCTGAAATTGCTAGTGTATCTCGAATGATGGAATACGTTGAAGCTAGGGAAAATAGTAGAGTTGTCGATTCTTCTTTGTCCAATCATTTGGAGAATGGTTCCATGGCAGAGGCAAGCAACCATAACTGAAGCTAGTGGAGAAGACTCCGTGTGACAACAATACTTCAACTGCTTGTTCTGCTAGCTCACTTTCAAATTAAGCTTTTTTCTTCTTCTTTTGTTTCTGTTATCGCATATTTCTTGAGGATCTCATATTTTGAAGGTGACCTTTGATCTTTTGTATGATCCTTCAAACAAAAAATATACGGATCCTGCCTTCCAGTTTAGTGATTTGTTCATACATATCCACCTTATGCATATATGTTCTAAGTATCATGATTCATGAATAATCTAAATAATTGTATTGCTTTGCATTTACATTATTTTGATTCACTGCATGTTCAGAACATAGAAACCAAAGTTTGTATTTTGAAACTTTTTTAAGTTGAATAGGTATCACTAGCAAAAATAAAATAAAAATCCTTCTAATTTTTCAGAAGATCAAGCATTGAAGCTATTGTAAGTTTTTAGTTGTGTTAGTTCATATAAATCTAATATTGATTCACTGCAGAACTATAATATACAAAAAAAAATTAGATTATGAAAAACATGTGCATGAAAATCTAAAAATCAACAATTTCTAATTTTCTGTGTCTATATTATGTTGGGAACAATGAGGAGTTGTAAGCATTTAAAGATTTTGGGTTTACATGTTTTAAACACAAACACGTAGGCCACGATGATTTTATTTTATTTTTATAAATAAAGGCCACAATGAACAGTGATGTTAAATTTGCATATTTCGGTTACATAAAAAATTACATCCAGTTTACAAGTATTAGAATTATACATTCTGAGGCATTTAATTTCTTGAAATTGAAGGGTTTTCTTTTTGGGACGAATTTTCTTTTGAAGAAGTCAATACAGTAATAAAAGATATTTTGAAGAAGTGGTGGGGGTTAGCTCTAATAAATCATTAATAAAGTATGCAACAAATGAAGTTGTTAATATAAACAATCTCAATTAATGTATAAAAGAGATAAAACAGTGTCAATTTAACATTTTATACCAACCAAAGAGTCAAAAATTTCCAACACATTCATTTTAATATATTTTTAGTTTGATTTAATGAAATTTATATATATTCTCTTTCCTTATTTAATATAACTAACTCTTTAATTGATGAAAGAGTTGAATGAATCAAGTACGGAGAGGTAGGATCGTAGTATTACTATAACGAGTTCAATATAAAATGCATTAGGAGGGATCGGTTACTGTTTTGATAGTGATTATAATGAAATGTAACTTAAAAATCATTTAATATGTGAGGTGAATATTTAGAAGGAGAAGTTCACAATTTTGTAATGACTGTAATTTGATTGATAAATATGTGTAACTCAAATTTCATTCATTATAAGTGTTTTAAATAATCTTCAATTACAGATCTTATATAATTCATGTAGTAACGAGATCGAAAGTAGAATATGTTTAAAATGAGAGGAGTATGCAGTCGTTTAAGGCAAGACAACCCCTAAAATAGTGTGAGTGAGAAGTGACGATGACAAGAATTGACAGAAGAACCACCATAGGAGGGGAAGTCTCCATCTTTATAAACAGGAGGATTGCATTTGCATACATACATTACATTAAGTTAAAGACGATGAAAATTATTAAAAATATAAACGAGGCTTATTAATTAATTAATTAATTGTATGAGTGTGAGTGAGGATCTAAGTATCTTCCTTCCTTTCATTCATTGTCTCCGACACCGACACTTTGCCAGACTACCCTCTTTAACACACAACATTCACGTTTCGGCTCGGCTCCTTTGCCATTTTATTTCTTTATTTATTATATAAACTTTGCTTTTAGACTTTTTAAGAGCTCTATACTAAATTATAACATACCACCTTCCTTATTTTAATATGGAGGAACATTCATAATCAATCGTATCACAAAAATAGCATTATTTTGATTTATTAACAAATTTCAACCAAATTATTAAAATGAGTCTCAAAGGTCCAGTCTAATAATAAGAGTTGTTAGATTGAATAAATATTAAAGAGGTCCAACAATTTTGCTACTAAAAATATAATATTTTAAAACAAATAAGGTAAAAAAAAGAAATACTAGTAGTAACTAAAATGGTAACATGGCATGGCTTGGCTTGGCTTGGAAACAAAGTCTGTGAGTATGATAACATGACAGCACATCAGCTCCCGTGTGGTCCCTTTTACAGGCTGTCATGGAACAGTAGTACTATTCTTCTGCTTGTATTTCACAATCCTTCTTTTTATTTTGTTTCTCAACACCATTAACCAAACCAAATTCACTCACATTCCCATTCCCATTGAAATACAGAGACTTTGATTTTGATACTGAGAAAGAACACTCAACAACCACCATACAATAGTACCCCACACACGCTACTTCTTCTTCTTCTTCTTTTTCTTTTTCTTCATCTTCTTCTCACTTCACTTTACCCACCAAAACACACAAAACAGATTAAAGTGTTTTCTTTCTCTCTTCAAGAGCACCATGGATTCCAAATCCATATATGGTGTCTCCAATTTCATCCCTCTTTTCCTTCTCTTTCTTCTCCCACTCCATTCCGCTTCTTCCACCACCACCACTACCACTCAAATCAATTCCAATTCAATCCTCGTCGCACTTCTCGATTCCCACTACACCGAACTCTCAGAACTCGTTGAAAAAGCTCTTCTCCTTCAGAAACTCGAACAAACCCTAGGTAACCACAACATCACCATCTTCGCACCAAAAAACCAAGCTCTAGAACGCGACCTCGACCCTGAATTCAAACGATTCCTCTTAGAACCACGAAATCTCAAATCACTCCAAACGCTTTTAATGTCACACATTATCCCCTCACGAATCGAATCTCATCACTGGCCTTCCGTTAACCGTCACCACCACACACTCTCCAACCACCGTCTCCATTTAACCACAAACCCTACAGGTAAAAAAACCGTCGACTCCGCCGAGATCCTCCGTCCAAACGACGTCATCCGTCCCGACGGTGTCATCCACGGAATCGAACGCCTCATCATCCCACGCTCCGTACAAGAAGATTTCAACCGGAGAAGAAACCTCCGCGACATCTCCGCAATTCTCCCGGAAGGAGCACCGGAGGTAGATCCACGAACAAACCGTTTAAAAAAACCAGCACCAGTACCCGCCGGAGCGCCACCGGTACTTCCAATCTACAACGCAATGGCACCAGGACCGTCACTAGCTCCGGCGCCGGCACCAGGACCGGGAGGAGCACGTCATCACTTCAATGGAGAACGTCAAGTGAAAGATTTCATTCACACACTGTTACATTACGGCGGTTATAACGAAATGGCGGATATTCTGGTGAACCTAACGTCGCTTGCAACGGAAATGGGACGTTTAGTTTCAGAAGGTTATGTTCTAACCGTTTTGGCACCAAACGACGAAGCAATGGCGAAATTAACGACTGATCAATTGAGTGAACCAGGTGCACCTGAACAGATCATATACTATCATATAATTCCCGAGTATCAAACGGAGGAAAGTATGTATAACGCCGTTAGGAGATTTGGTAAAGTTAGTTATGATACACTCCGTTTGCCTCATAAGGTTGTTGCTGAGGAATCTGACGGTTCCGTTAAATTTGGTCACGGTGATTCTTCTGCTTATTTGTTTGATCCTGATATTTATACCGATGGAAGGATTTCCGTTCAGGGTATTGATGGTGTTCTTTTACCTCCTGAGGAAGAGACCGAAGATGATTCTTCTATTCGCCATACTAAAACTCCTCTTGTTAAAGTCGCTACTAAACCCAGAAGAGGTATGTTTTCTTTAATCTTTTATCACCATTATTATTATTGTTGTGTTTAACTCGCTATACTTCTTCTTCTAAAACTCTATAACTTTTTGTGGTAACTTTTGCTGAATTTTTTTATGGCCTTTTACTCTTGTTTGGTTTAATTAGCTAGTAATTTTAACCAAAAAATTAGTTTCATTTATGTACTTTTTACTCTATAATACAATCATAGTGTATTAAAATTAATTAAACTAAAAAGTTATTCATTTGGTCTTGTGATGAGCTTGCCAAATAGTA
This sequence comes from Cicer judaicum, assembly GCA_037974835.1. Classification (NCBI taxonomy): domain Eukaryota; kingdom Viridiplantae; phylum Streptophyta; class Magnoliopsida; order Fabales; family Fabaceae; genus Cicer; species Cicer judaicum. The sequence goes on from JBBPBS010000753.1 coordinate 1,458,485, forward strand.
TTGAAGATACTGAGAATAGGGTCTTTCTTTTTACTTTTTTATCTAATGTTCTTTGCCTCAACCTAAAGTATGAACAAGTACATGTGATTAATTTATTAATAAATAAATCACATAAAAGGAATTCAGTGTGCCAAGCTGTGAACCATATTAAAATTATTATTTTTTGCCACCAACCTGAACTTATTCGATGTTGAATCGGTTTGTCTTGATCTGGAAAAAACCATTTATTTTATTTTTTATATAATTTATTTACTGAAAGTTATATAGTCAACTGTAGCACATTATTTGGATTACTTTTATTTTACAATTTAATTAGTTGATACACATTTAGGAGAAATATAGAATTCAATTTTTTTGCAAGTTTCAACCACTCAGATTATATAACATGGTTTTATTTTTCTTGTATACATGTGAAAATATGCAATAGATGTGGCGTGGTATTAGTTGACTTAATTAACATTTGTATTTAATCTAATGTGTGGCAGGGAAGTTGCTGGAACTCGCCTGTAGCATGGTTGGATCTTTTGGAAGGGTCTGCTCATGAAATCGCTTTCTCAACTAATCGCTTAAAATAGAAAAAAATTATAATAATAAAAAAAAAAGAGTGAAATTATGTATACTTGATGAATGGTAAGTTTACCAACTAATACTAATATCTATTGTTTGGTTTATTCCATTTCTTTGGGAAGACAAATTGATCTGATAATAATTATTTTCACATGTATTATGCAGTTTAGAGTAATCATTTCAATACAAAAGGGAGCGATTGAGTTGTGCAGGATTTCGGTGGGAACTCACACAGAAGATAAACAAATTTTCTGTCATTTTGTTTCATACTGTAATTACATATCATTTTTTTATTGAATTTTTATTTTATGTTGATTCACTGTCTCTGTATGCATAAATAACCTTCAAATACGACACTCTCCTCTCTCGGTGGCATTTTTTTTCCTGTTTGTATGTGAATCAAATTCGAACATATAATCTACTTTATTATTATGCCTTCAAGTTCCAACTCGTTTTCGCGGCAAATTTATTTTTAATATGAGCTATTAAATCATCCTTTTGAGCAGAATAATCTATATAATAAGAAAACCATAATACCTTTATTTAGAATCTCGGTTAAAAGATATTTATATTTATATTTATATTTATATTTATATTTATATTTATATTTATATTTATATTTATATTTATATTTATATTTATATTTATATTTATATTTATATTTATATTTATATTTATATTTATATTTATATTTATATTTATATTTAGTGTACGTTTAAAATAAATAAAAAAACTTAGTAATACGTCATATTATTTAATAATATTTTTTTATATAGGTTCTCTCTGTCAAATGTATTTTCATTCGAAGTGTGACAAATATTAAATATGAGTAGTTTTATTTGAAGTGTGTTACATCGATTTGAATACCTATTCACGAAATTTAGTCCATTATGCTATATCCAACCTTATTAACTCGTTTGATGTTTTTAGTAATACTTTACTTGCTAATTGTAGCAAGATATCTTATTTTGTAATAATAAAAAATTTAGAAGGGAATATGAGCAGAGTTTATAGTTCAACATTTTTCATAGAAATTGATGAAAATGGACCACTTAGCAGAAAAAAATGAAAATAATAACAATGGAAATGGACCTCTCAGCGGAATGTTTATAAAAAACAAAAAGAAGTGGACTTAAAGCTTGTTTTGCCTTACTTGTTCTTTTTCATTCTTGGTAAACCTGTTGTTGAGGTGTTATTTCATGGATAGCTAAATTAATGGTGGCAGGGAGAAGGAGAAGTAGTTGTGGAATTAATTATTTGTGGAAAAAGACATAATAGCTAATTGTATATTGCATAATGCTTAGAGGGGCCTCCAAATGTGTCGGTCATTATTATATAATAATAAAAGCATATATTGTGTAATGTCACGTTTGTGCTTTTGTGGGAAAAACATTGCTATCAAAGCTGGCTTGGCCCCAACATTAGGATTATTCCTTGATTACCCAACAAATCATTCCCCATCATCCCTATATTCTTTCTTAACATAATAATAATTTTCTGAAACGAAGGAAACTTCGTTCAACTCAACAAGTGCAAATGCCAATCCTACATTAAAATAGAGAAAATCAGATGTGGCAAAATTTCCACTTCTGGCATGTAAAGAGAAGAGAACAATGATAAAACTAAAGCGAGCAAGTGTGTGCTAAAGAACTATGTTATCATTATTTAAACAGAGTTTTAACTTTTTTCTTACACATAGGGTCAAAATACGGTCGGAAATAGGTTAGATGAACTGCCATTGCCTGTATGTATGTTTACAAAGGTTAAATCCTTTCACTTCAAAAATTACAACCAAACATAACAATTATGCATTTTGATTTTCCAATTGATTTTCATTATTATGTCATTTGAAGAAAAAAAAAAGTAAACTAACATGCATTGTATGAGAAGGCAATAAATTAAGAAACCATTTCAATGACAATTTACAATCTATTATAAACACTTTATGGTTACAATAATCAAAATGAACTCAAATTAAACTCCTGTAAAGTGAATAGAGAGTAAAGTAAGTAATGATAAATTATTAATGAGACAATCAATGATTGGTATTCTAATACACTCATAGACTGAGTTTGTTATGCATGTTGATGTAATATCAACTATTAATTTATTATTAATTAATATTACTTATTTCACATTTCAAATAAGTAGTTCACTTAAGATGAGCCCATCTTTTAATACAAGATCAAGATGACTTTGGTTCAAAAAACAAAAAGAACGTGAGATGACTCTAATACATTCTTTTTTATTGACGATAACACTAATACATACTATTACATAGTATATCATAAAAATTACTGTAGTTTATAAAACAAAAAGTGGGAGGGGAACACAGCATTGTGCAGGTTCAAACTTCCCCTCAAGAACCAAATTTTGGTAATTGTTTCCCATAAGGATTCATTTTCTTCCATCCATGCCTTGCTTTAAGGACTCCAACCTTTTTCTGCAATCAACCACATGAACAAGACACAATTCACTATTTAAATGTTGAAAGGACATCAACAGGTGCTGACACTTATGTGAAAGGAGTAAATCATACTAATTACCACATGTAAGGGTACGGTAGAGCCAGATATGAACCATTCACTATTCCAACAAACATAGTTTACATTTTATTTGACTTGCTCTATGTTTATTCGACCGAATTGAAGATGTTCAGTAAATTAGTTTTTTTTTTTCGTAGACAAAATGACATACATCACTGATAAACCCACACACAAAATGAAGGTTGTGTTTCAACTTGAGTCACCACAAAAAATGTCCATCCTAAGAATGTCAGTACTGCCCATTGAGCTAGGCCTTAAGAACAATTAGTTTTTTTTTTTACTCAGGTAATTTATCTTAATAGGTTAGTATTTGAGGTTTAAACTTAAAAGTTACAACCTCTCATTTTATTCTTCTATTTTTACTTTTACAATTTTAATAAAATTTCAATTTAATCCCCTAAAGTACTTTTTGTAGAATAAACACCTTCATATTTTATTTTCTTTATTGGAGTTTCATAAAATACTAGACATTATTTATTTTAATTTCTTAATAACATATTCTATCTTTATATAAGATTAAAAATCGATAAAATTCAAAAATATAAAGAAAAAATAATTGAATATTTCAGTTTCAAAGTAATAATAAAAAACTTCTAAGAAAGTGAGATTCTAAGAAACTAGTTTATCTTTTTACTTTTGTCAAAACACATTCTAAGAAAGTGAGATTCCAATGAGATTCATAGACCAAACCCCTAGACATCCGATAGCAACTAATATGGTATGACAATATTTTCATGAATGACAATAAGTGAGATTAAAATATTTGAAACTAAAATGCTTCACAAAAACACAAATATGGATGCTAAAACATTACTTGGAATCAGTAAGACGGCCATGCAAGCTCCACCTTTGGCGGAAACCTTCAATGCCTTCAACTCCACTTGCAAGAATCAAGCGCCTGTACATTTGAAATGATTAGTGAGACAGCAATGTATCGTGGTATAATTTTTTTTGATATCCAGACACTGAAAATTTCAACATCGTATTAATATAGCCAGTGCCAAATAATTAGTGCGAAAGTCAAAGTGACGGAGAGATAATGTCAGCCAATAAAAATATTTTAGACTGTTAGGCAATCAAAGTGCAATCATAAATGTAATTCTTTTGCAGCCAAAGAGAATCTATTGTCCTCAAGAAAGCAAGGCCCCATTGCCGAAATTTCATGGTTTGGTATCTTTGGAAAAATTCATCATCAAGGATCTTCTATAAGTTAGCTTCATATTCCTTCATGATATGCCTATAGGCTCATTATGGTTCTCCCATGAGAGTATCACACATTCTATTATGCTCTAACAGAAATGACAGGTGGCACGGAATGATAGGCAGATAATGTTCTAGAAGGAGAGCGGGTGAACTACAAGAAAGGAAGGGTGGGAACCGAAAAGGGCATTTGATAATTAGCATTTGATACCATTTAATTATTGTTCATTGTCTTCTGTAAGGATCAAGTCTCCAATTCCATTGTTATTTCAGTAGTATTAATACATCCACCATACTTTGTGTTTTATTAAAGTAATGATTCATATATGTATGTTTCTATCTATTTTAGGTACTATCATTTGCTAAGCAAAGAAACATTTGCTAGGCAATTTACCAAACACGGACCTAAACCATTATTTGAGTATACCTCTCCAACGATGTAACTTCTGCCTCAAGTTGAGCAGACCTCTCCTTGGCTGCATCTAAAGGCATTGATGAACCCAATTTGAATTCACTCACTTGAAGTCGCTTCCTTATCTCCTTATCCTGCAATTCATTTATTTTTGAAAAACTAAAAGTGATGGTAGATTTAACAAACTAAATTGATGTGATCATATCTTTATCTCAAATATTAACAGTCAGTAAATACTTAAGAAGTTGAAATTGTTCATGAAGGGTAAAATATAAGTTGAAGTAGTTAAAGAAAGAGGGGGGGAGAACAAAATAAAACAATATCTGTAACTTACAACAATGATCTCACCCTTCTTTCACCACATTGTTTATACAGAGCAATCTCGTCTTGACAGAATGGTTCAATGTCATTGATTTGCAAGCCTAAAATGATACAAATGAAGCTTTTAAGATATTTGAATTAGAATAAGACAATGCTAGAATAAATATCAAATATCATCGACATTTAAAACCAAACCAATGAAAGAAGAGTAAACTAACTGAACTTATAACTAAGACCTAGTGCAATAAAACACACCGCAAATGAAACCAAGAATGAGATCTCACCAAATAACCCATGTGCAGTAATGTCATATGAAACAAGTTTATCGACATAGAAGTTCCATCCAAGAAAAATGTGAGGCAATAAAATTCATGCTTAGTCAAAATCATACAATTACACCATCTATTTCTAAGCAGCCAAGGAACCACATAATCATCTTTCAAAGCAAAAAGGACAAATTGGGAGTCACACTCAAGCCACAAATTGTGCAAGCCCTTCTGAGAAGTTATTTCAATGGCAATCATAGTACCCAGGAGCACAGACTAAAGAGCATAATAAATACCAAGATTAACAGAAAAACAGCCAAGAGTGGCAGCATTACGATCTCTAAAAATACATCTACAAGCAACATAACCAGTGGGGGGACAAAAAGCTGTCTATAATATATATTTATAAAAGAAAAATATTTCAAGCTTTTACAAAATGCACAATTTTTTGAACAAAACTCCCCAAAATAGTCTATAATATGTTGGACAGTGCAAATCAGATGTATTTTGTATCACTGTGTGTTTAGTGTAAAGAAGTGATAAAAATTAGAACGATAAATGATTAAAATTAGTATCAATGTATTCTATTTTATCTCTTATAATTTCTACTTTCATTTTCTTAAAAATACAGTTTTAGGGAGATAACTATTTTCGTGTTATTTTTTCCTTGGCAGGGGCAGTAGCCTCCAATGCATTATACACGCATCTACGACTCCACAGCACCAATGGCACCCTTTGTTGCTCCACCGGTAGCGTATTTAATCCAATATCAAACAAAGGGTTTCTTAGTGCTCTTTCTTCTCTCAAATTTCTAAAACCCAGCAAGAAAACTGATTTTGGTGATAAAAGTAACTAGTCAATGTCATCTGTACCAATTTGGTGATGAGTGAAGATTCACTTCAATCAAAGGTTTCTAATTTTATGCAACCAAAGGAAACAACAAAGAACTGCTACAGGTACGCCTAGTTAAAAAAAGAGGGGATAACAAAGACTTACACAAAAATAGATTCCTCAGAATTCCATCACATAGATCAACACCTTGGAGAACATGGGAGGCTATTTCTGGTGGTACTACAGGTGATGGAGGGCCCATCATCAGATCATCACCAACCAAAATAGTTTCCTCCATAGTTGGCTGCGAATCAACTGAAACCAACATATTTAAGTTTATTAACATTTTTACCTCACTGTTATTTCCTTTTTTTAATCAGATGCTATTTTCAAAAATTGAACCTTTCCATTTTGATTTTAATGTATTTTGAAGACTTGAATCAAAACAACTTAACACAAAAATAAGGTAAATAATGTGCCAGAGATCACATACCATCCATGGTTGCTTTCTGGCAATTCTTTCAGCAAAAATACAGTGATGCTTCTTCTTTCTTTATATAAAAGCTCAGGGGAGACAATTACTGAAACAAAATTGAGCAGGAGTTACAATATTTTTATTTCTATAGTTTGTGAAAAAAAAATACTGAAACAATGTTTAGACAATTACTGAAAGAAGATTAAGTAGGAGTTACGAAAACAATACTGATATAAACAAAGACATAATGTTTGGGATAAACACAATTGTGCCTAAAGGTGGTGTTTATATGTTTATTTTGGCTTGTACCCCACAACCCAATTACAGTTCAGTTCAATATGGAAAGTAGAATTGAACCGTCAATAACATTTCACAAATACAATAACTGAATCAAACCGGCTCTATGGCTCAGCGAACCAGATAATCAGTAAAAACCAGTTCAAGAACTAGTTCTGCCAACAACCAGTTGAAGGTAATTGGATTATTCTCTTACTGTAAAGGTTTAGCAGACAGATCATCGTAAGATATTGAAAGAACGAATGCTTTCTTCACTACAACCAGCATATATCCATAAATTTCTGATGGTTAACCTCACACTAATTCAACTGGGAATACTATTAAACTCCAAAATCAAATTATTCACAATATTTAATATTGTAGTTCCAATATATTTAATTAGTCACATGATTCATTCAATCATTGTATTAATGCAATTTCAGGTCTGAAAATGCGATTCAAAAACTAATTAACAGTAGTTACAAAATTTTGAATAAACTTCAAAATTGCAGTAATTACAACCAATAAACCTCAAGGATGTTTCTCATATTTCAAATTCAATAGTAATAAAAATGCTTTATGAAAATTTAGCAACAGAAATGGTACAAAGCAAATAATAAACAAGAGAAACAAAAATTGCAGTAATTACAATAGTTATTATTAACGATCAAAGTTTACAAGCATGCAACTAAAGTTCAGGAGCCAAAAAGGTGGACTTTCTCACTGTTTCTAGTGACCTTCCTTCCTACGACCAATTCCGCCGGCGTTTTCCGACCAGTTCAGTTTCGTACGACTCCGGTTGAGTTTAGTGTGGTTGCGTTTTTTTATCGAGTAGCTTCGTTCGGTTGTTTTAGGGTTTTTAAATTTTTAATTACTAAATTGAAGTTTTGTTTCTCTATTTTCACCACCTATATAAAATTAATATATTAGTTATTATATTAAAATAATATAATTAATTTTTTGAATAGATAAAAATAAATGACTAAAATCACAATAAAATAATTTTTAATATTTATTTTTGTCAATTCAAACTATAAAAAATGATAATCAACTATAATACTGTGACGACTAAAATCACTTTGATAAAAAAATTTGTTTTACCAACTTAATTGTATAAGAACCATTAACTTAGTGAGCAAATGTGATTGATAAGTTTCAAATGAATTTTAAGCACTAATCTTATAATAATTTTATTTTAAACTATTTGTATTTTCATTTCAAATTTTATACATTAGATTTTTATTTTTTATGCAATAAAATTCTTATTAAAATACACATTTGACCCTTTAAATTTTATAATCTATCGATTTTAGCTCTCTTATTTTAAAAACAACATTTTTGACTCTTCACTTTGTTTCTTTTTTAAAAACTATTTTGATTTTAACTAGATCAATGATAATTTAGATTTATTTTTAAAAACTTAGGAGAGTCGTAAAATTTAATTAAAAAATATATTGTTGGGTACACAGGCATTTTAAAATTTGAACAGACATCACAAAAGGGCTACACAATGTTAAAAAAACAACTGTTATTTGCAATACACGATTAAGATGAAATGAAACCAAACTGTATATTCACAATACTAGTTAATGACATAGAGCCCTAATCTGACATAATAATGATACGACTCTATCCTCCAGTAACTTCATATGATACAAGCTCAGGTGATGTAGAATTTAAAGGCGATGCAGAGTTTTCTGTCTCAGAATGTTGCTCCATGTTATTTTTGCATTCAAAATTGTTTACATGTTGATCTTGGCCTTCTTCATTGCTTCCTTTGGTTTCATTTTCCTCACACTTCACCTTTGACTTGTGTTTTTACTCATCTGTTTCTTTGAAATCACATCTTTATGACCCTTTATGATCTTTGACTTATTTTCTTCTGAGTTGTTGTTCACAGCAGAAGATTCTTTGTGCCTTCCAAGCTTTGGAGATCTTGGACGAGTTGTTGGTATCTAATTAGTACATGAAATGCATCACAATATATATAAGGAACACAAATACTTTTATATTGAAAGAACAAGCAACATTAACCAATTTTTATGATGACATCAAGATGAAAAACATAAGAGCATCTATTTAGAATAGAAAAGTTTATAGAAAAAAAGATAGATAATGAATGCATACAAGAAAGCATTTTATGAAACCAATTTGCTACCTTCTTTAGCTCAACTTTTGGAGGTGGTTCCTTATAGAAACTTGGCATTGGAGTGGCTTTGAAAGTCAAGCTCTTCCTCAGTTGTTTGATCACTACTTCTTGGTTTTCCTGATAACGAAACATGGAGAGAAGAATAAGCTAAAAACAGCAGATAAAAACTCAAGCCATAAATAACATGGAACAAAATTCATTAAGTTGGTGATCATATACCTTTGATTTGGCTTGTTGGTTAGTTTTCTCAGCTTCCTTGGCCAGAGTTTTTTCCTCCAACTTTGAGTAAAACTGAAAAAAAAACAAAAAAGGATGGATGAACATATAAAATTCGCTATAGTAACATCGATAGATTGTAAGGTTAGAGCGACTACCTCCTTCCGCTTTTCGGCTCTTTCTTCCAATCTGGATGAAAATCCAGAACATATGTTTATCTGACGAAGAGCAGAACTTCTGATAACATATGCATAAAAAAAATCATTTAGCATTTTAGACAAAGAAGACAAATAGAATGGAAGATAGGGAAAAGTCAGTGTCACAAAAACTTGAACAGAATTCAAATCCTGAACAAAACGTCCTCAAAGTATTAGGATATAAATCATACGAAGTTGTGGAGTGTGAATCATCATCCTCAACATGTCTGCAATATTGTTAAAAAAAACATAAGGATAATCTATGATTCCATTAAACAGAAAAATGCAGAACAGTGTCCTATACACAACTGAATGTTTAAATTTCACATTGAACTGAAAACTATAGATAATAAAAGGTACGAGATGACCATCTGAACCACGGCATCAAGGTTCTGATGTCTTCACGACCACAGTGGAGGCTGCATCAGGCGATTTTAACAGCGATTATCCACGATATATATCAGGTATCGTGATGTGGCCGCAATTTAAAACTTTGATATAACAAGCATGATGATAAACTTTTAAGGCTCAAATGTTGTGACTTACAGGGATGCCTCAGATGTGTTGCTCTTGGTGACAGCAACAAATGAAGTAGACCTTCCAAACTGTCGTGTAGAAACAAAATATGTTATGAACAATGTAAGAAGCAAAGAAGCTACAACAAAGAAATGCAACGAGGAAAAATAATTACTACCACAGAACGCTTTAAACTAGGCATTGATGTCAAAGTAGTCCTTTTCTTTGAACCTTCAGTGTTTGTTTTTGCCTTGGTTGAATTCATTTCAGAGTTTGTAGATTTGTTTGAATGATGAAGAGTTGATGAGACCTTAACTCTAGTATCATCATTACCTTGAACATGTTTAACTTTTCCATCAATGCTTTTCTGCATAGCATCTTCACGAGCTGATTTGGCTGGGAAAGAAAAGCTCTGAGAAAGTGTTGGCCTTTGTTTTCGAGATATTGAAGTTTTGCCTTTCAAATTTGATTTGTCTTTGACAAATTTGTTGTTCTTGGTAGCAGCACTTTCTCTACTCTTTATTTCCTAACCATGTTAAATTTAATCATAAGAAGTTCCCTACAGTGTATAATATATTGCAACCTATGAATCACTGATAAGATATGAACATCAAACACGACACTAACACACACAATCAATAATAATTTGATAAAATATAAGTGATTAGATATAATCAAATGTCTCGGTGTTATGTTGGTGTCCAACACATGTAAAAAATAGATATGTCTTGAATCTGAAGTGTCAGTCACAATTTTGTATAGTTAAATGTTAAACAAACAATTTTGATAAATTATGTATGGTATTGGTAATTTGTTACCTTAGAACGCTTTGAATTTTTAGAGGTTTCAACTTGAAGAGTGTCACAAGAAGAAATGTGGCCTTCAGCATTTGATGCTTCATTCTCATTTTGAATTTCTGTACCACAATTGTTTGCTTCTTCTTTGTTTATATTCTCCTCTGCTGTCTCCCCAACAACACGTTTCTCTTCCTCCACAGTAATCTCTTTTTCAGATTCCATTCTGCTATAAAAGATTTACAAAGTAATGTAGACTTAAAGGATGTTCACCTGTATATATAAAATAGATATATTTTTCTCAGTTTCTGGGACACTTAATTGGAAACTATCATAAACAGAAAACCAATTATAATAGGCACATTTCTTCATAATATTGGCCAAAGGTTGACTACATTTTGTTTATATTTTATTTTGGAGAAGTACCATGACATGTTTAAGCATAGTGAAAAGTGAAATGATGGAAAAAAAAAACAATTATAGCATATCTTTTAATGATGCGTTCCTGTGTAATTTCTTTTATATGTATGGAATTATGAATCTAAATGGAAGACAAACGTAAAGAATGAAAATGGTTAATCTTCATCCTCTGCACACGACTCATAATTCACTAAAATAACCACTATATAGAATTAACACAAAAACACAATAATAGAAAGACAAATTGCATCAGGAAAATAAACATAAATATAGAAATTCAGAAGTTTAGGTACCATAAATTATGATATGTTAAATATACACCAAGGTTAATTACCTAAAAAAACTTCTATTCTTGTGTTGTTTGCTTAACAATACTTAAATGGACATTTGAATTTAATAATTCAAAGATTGAATTATGGTAAAAATTGGTAGTGCAGAGAAGGGAGTAGAGTAGAATATGATGATGGTTTGAAATATAAGAAGAAGTGGGTTTATTAAGTGGTGGTGTGTGACATTTGAAGCAAAATGTAGTTGGTGATTGTGACACTCTAAGTTTTCTTTGGAACCATACGACAAATTAAGAGAAAGAGAGATTTGATTTGTGGGAAGAAAGGTCAAGTAAGAGATTAATAGTAACTGCTAAAATGACTTTTCCACCACTCTCTAAATTATGTAACTGTCACCATAACCAAATTTTATTTTATTTTATTTTTCTGGTTTAAGTGTCACTTAACCATTTAAAAAGTGAAGTTACATAACATAGTACATGTGCATGGGTGAGAATCAAGAGTGGGAAACAAGAGGTGATATTGATGCTATTTCTTCATTTGGTATTTTATATTTTTTTATATTATGTTTCGCTGATTGCTAAAAAAGTTATAATAATGTTTGTCGGTCTGTCTCTATGCTTATATCCATCAAGACATAGGTGGTGCAATTAATTAATTAATTAATCCAGCAAAAAAATCATTAATCATTTGACATTTTCATGATTATATATCAACTCCAAATCAACTTTTTAATGCATTTTTTTATACTATTGTTTGGCTGTGACTAAACAAACTTCACAAAAAGAATCTACTCGCAAAATGATTCTTATAATTCGACCAAAATGAGGTAATTATCTTTATATGTGGGGACAAATCACTCTTATATAGTTTGGTTCAGGTGAATGTAAAGAATATTTAAACGTATAATAATAAATTCATTTTCTTTCCTTCACTTTTATAAAGTAAGGAAACCAAAATTTATATTTTATTGCATTCAACTTTGTATGCATATATATATATAAAATATTTTTACTTTTATAGGTATAGATTTTAAAATTTTATATATTAATTTTTTCTCTTATCACATCAATAATATATCACATAATTTTTTTTTTTTGTTGAAATGTCGAATATACACTAAATATTTTTTATAATATTTATTTTCAAATTTATTAATCAATAATAAAGATAGTACTTATTACTTTAAAACTAATTGTTTATCTTCTTTCGTAAATATATTTTAGCACTTAATGTTATGGGTAACTTAGTTTTACACTATTTCTTTTTAGGTAAAAAAAATAACAGTTACTAATAAATAAGTGATGCGGGAACAAGGGCAGTATAGTAAAAAATGGGACTAGTTACGGGTGAGTGGTTTGGGATGACATGGCAGGAAGAAGAAACATGATTGGTCGCACGTTAGGCAAACAATGATAGGTACCCCACCAACTCCTACTAACCGCGCGTGAGGTATCAGAACGTGCGGCCTACCATGATCCCACGATCACAGGATCCAAATTGCTCTCTACCATGGTCCCATTCCCAGGCCAAATCTACAGCTAAGCTTTTCAAATAAATATATTTGTGATTTATATATGGAAAAAAATATTTGCTTATTCTAGATATCACATCTTGGTGTTGTTTTTGTTTAATTATAATGTATTTTTTTTAATTGATTTATAAAATTATTATTTTTTATTTTGAAATTTGATTATTTTTATTTAATTTTTTAATTAAAAAATGATAATATGATATATTTTAAATAAGAAATAAAATAACATATGATATAACGATATATAATTATTAACACTCATGAAATCGTAATAGAATCTTTTAAAAACTTAACTTTTTTATTTTATATTTTTTTTTATAATTTAATTAAAATATATACATAATTAATGTATATAGATGGTTTATATCATAAAATTGTTTACGACATTATTTAAAATATGTTAAATCGATATTTTTTAATTAATTAATAATCAATGACTAAAACTGTTGATTTTTAAAATAAAATAACTAATTATATAAATTAATAAAAATATAAGGTCTATAATTACTAAAATTAAAAATAGAAGGACTAGAAGTAAAGTTGTATTTTTATTTTATAAAGATTAAAACTGAAAAGATTAAATTTTATAGTGATTAAAAGGATATTTAACCTAAAAAAGAAAATAATCTTATATAATACTTATTACTTTTATAATATTTGTGTTTTAAATTTAATACAATCAACAAATAGGAATATTATTAAGTTAAACATATTTATTCAAGTTGATGCTCTAATGTGGTTGTTCTTGCTAATTGTAGAACTTTGTCATATATACTTATGACACTAACATATATGTTACATATTAGATGTCATATTGATAAAAAAATTAAAATTGGTAATTTAAAAATTAAGATGATCAAAATTAAAAATTTTAAAAACAAATAACTAAAATCATAAATAAAGCAAACTAAAGAACTAAAAATATATATAATGTCTTATTTTTCTTTATTGACTTCAAAACCGTCAATATCTCATGTTAAATCTAGATATAACATCTTTATTGCATGTATTTATTTAAAACAATATCATTTTAAATTTTTAGATTTCTAAATTTGTGCCGGTTCTATTAAAAAAACAAAAAAGTAATCAAAATCAAGGAACTTTATTAATTGATGTGATATTTGAATATTTTTAAAAAAATGTTTCTTCATGCATGAAAAATGAGAAACGATGAGACACATCGACGAAATTAAGAAAGGGTGAGCATGACGAGAACCGCCTCTTGAATTTTATTATATATAATATATATTTTATTTAATTAATAATTTAATTTTAATATAATATAAAATATGATTGTAATAATAATATTACAATGAATAATATATTTGTAAAAATAATGTCTCAAAATTAGTGCCAATATTAATACATAATATGACATTAATTATATTGTATTCAATTATACTATCTAATTAATTTATTTTGTTTCACTTGTACTCTTGAATTAATTTGTATGTAAAATAAATAAGTGTATGATTCACCCTAAAACGAAGAAACAAATACATACAAATGTTCTTGAGGCTTTGATAATTTATGTGATTCTAGTGAATCTCCAATGCTCAATTATTTGGAAAAAAATTCTTCAAAAGAGTTTGCGGCATAACTTACATTAAATACAGAGAAAAAGATAAGTATCTTTAGTTCAAACTTGTATCTTAATATATAAATGTATGTGTAGATATAATATGAGTTGTATTTACAAGATCAATTCATTTAAAACTTTACTTATAAAAAAAAATTATTTATTTTATAAAAATATTTTTTATTTTCATGTCTTAAAATGCTTGTTTATTTTCTTTTAAGGATAAATTTTTGAAGTAAATTTTTATCATGAAGATAACAAAATATTAATTAATTAAAAAATATTTTTTAATATTTTTTCTCTCTCTAAAAATATATACTATCTATCACTTCAAAAGTATTGTGTATTTTTACTAACAAAGAAAATTAATACTAATTTTAAAATATATATATAATAAAACGACTATATGTCTGAATAATTAAATGTTAAGCATGACAAGTAGTAAATGACCATTTGAAAAATTTCACAATTATGCTAACTTTGTTAAGATGAACTGTCCTATTTAAAAAAGATGTATTAATTTTTTCTAAAGTAAATTTTATGTGCTTAAATTTAGATGTCACCAATGTCCAAAAGACAATTAAGAAGCTAATGTTTCCTAATAATTTACATAAACATGGTTTTTGCCAAAACTATGGTATAAACCTATCAAATTTTTTTACATAATTTTTGTCAAAAAAAAAACTTTTTTACATAATAATACCTATTAACGAAGCTTTTTTTTAAGAGAAGAAAAACTCATATTTTGTTAACATACTGATAATGCTTCGATCTTTCACTCCAATGGCAAAACGTATATAAGTTTTTCTTCTCTTAAAAAACTTTAGTTTTGTTACTCATATAGTCTGTAAAATAAATGTTCACTACAAGCTTAATGGGCGCAGGTGAGTAAGAAGGACATAGAGGACACATTCGATGTGCCATTCAGAATGTGTGTGAAGGAAGGAAAAGTAGCAAGTGTCATGTGTTCTTACAATCAAGTCAATGGTGTCCCTACTTGTGCTGACCCCAACCTCCTAAAGAAAACTGTTCGTGGACAATGGGGACTTGATGGTTAAACTCCAAAATGTCAAATAACATTCAACAATTAATTGCCTTCTCTCTAAAGGAACCAGCTCAGTTTATCAAGCTAAAATAATTTTATCTTTTGTTTGTTTGGTTTAATATAGGTACATTGTATCTGATTGGGACTCTGTTGGAGTATTTTACAATAGCCAACATTATACATCAACACCAGAAAAAGCTGCTGCTGATGCAATCAATGCAGGTAAGTTACTGACATAAACCATATTAATTGTTTCAACCAAACTAATGTTAATTGTTGATTTTAAATGGGATTTTGTACCGTGGACCCCAATTTTATTTTCCACCCCTTCAATTTTATTTAAAGATTATTTTATCCTTATTTAATTTGTATAAAATTATAAAAAAAAAATTTATTTCAGTTTTCCATCAACTTTTGAAAGTTTTGTAAAATTAGAAACTTTTGAAATCTAATTATATAGAAAAAATTACTAATTTTAAAACTTTGGAAAAATACCAAATTTTCGAAATGAAATATTTTAGAAATTTCGAAACTTTGGATGAATATGAAATGTTCGAAGTGTATTTTTCCAGAAAATTTCAAAAGTTTGAATGAATTTGAAACTTCCGAAGCACATATACTTCGAAAATTTCAAACATTCGAAGTAATTTCATTTCGAAAATTTCGAAACTTTCAATTTTTTTTAAATTACTGAAACTTCCAAAATTAAATATGAAATTTATTATTACTATTAATTTATTACCATAAATTTATTACTAATAAAAATACATTTCAAAATTTTCTATTAATACTAAATTTTCGAAACTGAACATATTTAAAAAGTTTTACAAAATTTTGCATTTCGAAACTTTTATATTCTTTGAAAGTTTCAAAAATTTCAAATTTTCATTTCTTCGAGCATCGATCATTTCGAAACTTTACAAAACCCTTTTTAAATGATGTAACAGGTTTGGATTTAGATTGTGGACCTTTCCTAGGAATACACACGCAAGATGCAGTGAAAAAAGGTTTGGTAATGAATCAGATGTAAATGGTGCTTTGGTGAATACATTAATGGTGCAAATGAGATTAGGGATGTTTGTAAATAATCTTAATTTTTTTTTTTAAATGAGAAGTTATTTAGTCTGATACTGATCTAGAGGGTGGTAAGGGGTTTGGTCCCTCCCTACACCCGAATTTTAATATTAACATAATTGCTCACTAACAAACAAAATTGGAACAAATAGATTATAACAATGTACTACTAGAATTATCAATACTACTTTATTAGATCAAAATATTAGCTTTATTATGTGACATTAAGAGAATTGAAGATGATTTTTTAATTGATAATTACAGCTTGCATTAGATCTAAAATTTTGAATTCAATGAGATTGGCACCAAATATTTTTAGTCCAATTTTGAGTTTTTCAAAAGTAATGTGGCCACTATTGTCCGTGTCTATCGTTTCACTCCGGAAATTTCTTCTTCAGATTAATTCTCGGCAATAACCTGTAGGAAAAATTACGAAAAATATTAAGTTGACATATTCAACTTTGCAACCAAGATTCAATATATAAAAAATAACAATCTACTAGTACTATTGCCAAAATATAGAAAGCATATATACTCTCATGTGACAGAGTTATGTGGTAGATAAATTACTAACTCTAAGAGCCATTTTCTTGAGCTTGTTCATAGCAGAAAATTGCTTTAGATGACTCAAAACTGCAGAATCAAGAGGCTTGTCTTAAGCAACTCCATCAACCTGAATCTAGGGGTGACTTGCAAAAGAATTGGAACATCATCATTTACAAGATGGCAATAAAAAGTTCAAGTTCTATATATGATTAAACAAAGTGATGAAAAATTAAGCACTATATATACATGTATTTTTTTTCTTTAAAAACATACATTGCATGAGCTGAAGATGCATAAAAAGAAACAATAAAAAACACTACGATAAAGAAAATATGAAATATGCTTCACTAGTATCACGATTCTTAATGTAAAAATAAAGAAGGGAATATTGAAAGTTACAAAGAACTTCATGTGCTGTTATCCGTTTTGTAGGATCTCTAACAAGCATCTTGCTAACCAAGTCTTTTGCACTTTCAGATATACTTGGCTAAGGATCACAAGAGAAATCAAGATCACCATATAAGACCTCATCAAATATCTCTTGATCCAATTCTATTAACAAAGAACAAAATCAAAATCCTAAATTTTTATAAGAAAATTAAATAAACAAAATGAAAAGATCGTCAAGATATTATCTTACCACCCCAAAAAGGAGGTGTTCCATATAAGAGAATGTATATGATCACACATGGACTCCACACATCGGCTTCTGGACCATAACACCGCCTTAGAACCTCAGTTGCAATATAATAAGGAGGGGTGGACAAAATTCAATTATGCTTGAAAACCGAACTGGTTTTCAGTTCAGAAAAACCGAATCGAACTAGTTTATAATTTGTAAAACCGAACCGAACCGATTCTATAAACCATTGAACCGGTTTAATATTTCAAACCGAACCGAACCAGTTCTATAAATCAGTAAACCGATTTAATATTTCGAACCAAACCGAACCGATTCTATAAACCAATGAATCAATTATGTGAACCGGTTCTGTAAACTAGTGAACCATTTCTATAAACCTGTGAACCTTTTTTCCTATTTAATTCATTGACTTCCTACCACATCCCTAAATTTTTCTCCTGTAAATGATGGTTGTTAGTCACAAACACATACTCTAGAAATTCTCTATGATCATTACACCAATAGTAGGTATAGTACAATCAAGGTTTTTATAAATAAATAAAAAGTACGCGACCACTATTTGGGTCGAGACATCATAGTTTCTGATGTCTCTGCAATTGCAATTGATGCTACATAAGCCAAATTTGACAATAATTCTCCTTAATATTAAAAACTGTGAACTTAGTCTAACCAAAATTTAAAATCTTAGGGATAGTTCAGTAAAAAAAAAAATGCCTAATCCATAATACAAAGTAAATTGTAATGTAAACGTCCCAGAAGGATTAGCATAGTAGTTTTGATCAATATTTCCCGGTCCTCCTCCTTAATAAATTAACCACTAAAGTTTTCCTACAATAAAATTGTACTATAAGTGTAATCCTACTAACGATTAAAGTAAGTAACCACAAAACGAATTGAAACTACCAAAAACAACTACAGTTAGAGATCCATATTAATTGAAGAAAAGGATTAAACAAAAACCTTAATTTCTAAACCTGGTATGAAGAACAGACATTCCAAAATCTATTGCCTTGAGAGTTGAATCTTCACTTCCATCAACAAAAAGAAAACTCTCAGGTTTAAGATCGCGATGCATTACACCAAGCTAATGACAAGCCTCTACAACATTAACAATAGTCTTTGCAAGTTTAGCAACCTTTCTTTCTGTGTAATGACCCCTTTCTACAATCCTATCAAACAACTCACCCCCTTCACATAATTCCATCACAACGTGAACAGCAACAGCATCTTCATAAGCTCCTTTAATGGAAATCAGATTAGAACTCTCCACCAAGTGATGCATTATCTGAATCTCCCTCCTTACATCCTCCAAATCATCATCTCTTATCAATTTCACCTTTGGAATGGATTTGCATGCATAGTTTTTCCCTGTTGATTTCTCCAAGCAAAGTGAAGTAATTCCAGATTGTCCTTTCCCAAGTTCATCTCCCAATTTACAGTACTCCTTAAAATGACCACTTTTTGTCAGCAAAACTGATTCTGCTTGAAGACCAGCATTTTCTGCTACTACCCTCTTAATATTTTGGAACATCATTGGTTTTGGATTTGGTTTTGATTTTTGTTCCTTCAACACCATAATAACTTGTTGTTCTGAATCTTTTGATATACGGGTTTGTTGTTCCTCTGAAGGCTTATCATTGTTTATCTCTTTGTTGACAATTTTACTACCAGTGGTGGATTTTGTTGAACAGTCTCTAAAGCATTTGTGTTTGCTGAATCTGAATTGGAAATTTCTGTTACATTGATTGGATGTGACCACCATAATGAATTTGGAAGAATAAAGGGAAGAATTTCATCTTTAGAGGTTATTGATCCAACACAATTGTTTCCCATTTTTCTTTAGTCACTATGTGTTTGTTTCTATGCATCAAAGAAACAAAAACTAAATTTTGAAAATCTGCTACAACCACTGTTTTGATACATCCAAGTATATTCAAATTTATTAACAACACATGTGCTTACATGGAAAGGTTTCATTCTCATTAGCTTGAAAGCGCACAATCTAATAATCATTGAATACTTGATTATTCTTTTTTTTTTTTTTGAGTAGTACTTGATCACTCTTTTTATTGTTCTTTATTTCAACGAGCCAAAATTCAACCCTTTATTTTTTTTAGTAGTGAACATCATCTTCAAAAAAGGGAAAGGGATTTAATGAGAAAGCAGATAAGTGGCGTCACACTAACTTTCAATAGCAAAACAAGTCAACATTCTAAATGTGCACACTTTAAAGAGAACAAAATAAATGCATACCAATTTTTCAACAAAGCAGCAAATTGCCACTAATGACCTGAATCTCAAGTTCTCAACACTACTCTACAAGCTATAGGGATCCTGCAGAATGGTGTCCACTTCCACATAAGAATCATAATGCAAAAATACATGAACCGTGTGTCTCATGAGTATAGTTCACACTATAAAAAACTTCAAAAGAAGTTGATGAACTAGAGTGTGGATTCGAACTTGCAATACCAACCCAGTTGAAAATGAAATTTTCCACATAACCATTGAATTGACCAAGAATAAGATGGCCATTCATGGCAAAAGATAGAACTTGGTTACATGGCACATCAGCCAGAGTTGTAAAAAAAATATTAAACAACTGGCAAAAAGATACCCGAGAAACATCGTATTAAAGGACATACATGTAATTCAAATGTTCGTGATCCAACAGAAAACTAATAAAAATATATTAGTAAGGACGCTTTAGTTTAAACATCTTTAGCCAATGCATTGAAATCAGTATCCGCTGATTCCATATCCTTGGATCTAGGACGAGTTTCTTGCCGGCCATACTCTTCAATAGGGATCCCTCGCCTCATAGGGGATGAAGATGATGACTCTACATCAAATATAGGTGGAGACTTTGCAATAACATCAAAAAAGCCATTTTTCATTTCTTCAGCTGCTTCAAAGAAGCGACCAAGACCACCAAAGATGTTGCGTTCCATGACTTCAATATCACTTCGCAGCCCAGGGAAGTCAAACACACCATTGTCTGATGAGCTGTTTGATGAGCCAAATGTGGTAGACCTACCTCTAAGTACCTCATCAGTGATATCTTCTTCTGTGTACTCTTTGTTCGATTGCAGCACTTCAACAGGCCTGAGAATTAGGGAAAGGTAAAGATGAAATTAGAGTTTCAGTCGCATTTGAAGGAGAGTGAGAGAAATAAAATGCTACAAAGATAGAGAAATTGAGCGCTGCAGCTTTTACTCCCAAGAAACTAATGGCCAAAAATTATAATCAACGTATGAGACACAGTTTTTTAAAGGGTGTGTTTGTATATACTTCATTGAAGCACATTCACCATTGATTTACTCACTTTACCAATTTGTCATTGTAGAGGAGTAAAATTTATTTGTTTAAGGCCCTTAATAAATGAAAAGATGTACTGGTATAATTTGGGAGCTTCTTGAACTAAATCCCCTTTTCAAATTAGATTTGGGTGGCGAGGAGATACTGCAGTCTGCAGTAATATAATGTTTCCAAACAATTTTGTCACAACATAGAAAGGGCGAATCTAAATTATAACTCCAATCTTTATCCTAATTTTAATATGGAACAAGCTCAGCAGTCTCATATTCAATTTCAAATATTCCAACTTTAGATTAAAAACAAGTTTGAAATTAGTTTATGATTAAAGAAGACAGAAAGAGAAATCCACACATAATATCCTAGAATTCACAGAAAAAGCCATTCCTCGTAATACCTAATTAATCAATCATATAATACAATATAATTTGGGAATAAGGTTACAAAGAATAAGAAAGAAGATTATTACTTTCCGGTGCAAGTTCTGAGAAGCTCTTCGGTTTTTTCGCATTTCTTAACGAACTTTCCAGGTTCAACCTCCTCCGTTCTGCACTGTGATTTCACGATTTTTCTGGTGGAGTATCGTTCGTCGGACCCTGAAGAGGTGTTGAGTTGAGAATCGTCGTCGCTCCAAACCCAACCCATTTTCGAATCTCAATTTTGCGTTCGATCAACTAACTATGATGGTTATATTATATATTTATATTATAGAGAATCCTCGAGCGAACAATCGAGAGATTATTCAGAAAAAGGGGTGGTGCGAATATCGCCACTACTTACTTGGCCAACAAGACAATTTTGATTTTGATTTTTAATATTTTAGAATTAGTTATACTTTTTTTAAAAAAATAAATATATATAGATTCAATTGCAATTTCAACATGTTTGATTTTGGTTGCTTCAATTTTTTAGAGGTAACAGTATTCTTTTTTTGGAAAATATAAATAAAAACTATCTTCTATTAAATAGAAAAAATTAAATAAATTGTCTTTTACAAAAATAAATTTTGTTTCTTGTCAATTATTATTTTTATATAAATTCTCATTTGTTATCAGCATATTTTTGATACATAAATGATTTGACACTAGGTAGTCAATAGCGGATACGGTTGTTGGAAAACAATAATGTTCTTGGTTTTTGAGTGTCAGAAAAAAGGACAATCTTAAATGATTTTTGTATTTAGTTTGTGTAATTCAAGTTAGATTTGATTGTATATAAGCATTAACTAACTAACCCCTTGATTAGTTAGTTAATTAGATAGAAGTTAGTATAACTAGCATAACCACTTCTCAATGAAATAACACATTTATACCATTTCTTTCTTTTTTGGCTTACTTCTATTGCAAATAGTTTAAACACTAACAATTGCAAAATTCATTGATCCGAGTGAAATGTAAAACACTTATATTTTTTATGAAGACAAAAATCAAATAAAGTGATCAAGTTGGAACTTTAAAAAGAAGTCAAATAATTGAAGTCAACTATGGTCAAATATATTAAAAGTTTATAATATAAAGGTACATGATGCAATCTAATATTTTTATATTTCAAATGCACATGAGAACCTTTCATCAAAAGGATTTTCAAAATGTCAAAAATGCATAAACAATGTTTGAAAATAAAGTTTTTGACAAAATTCAATGTTGTATTCGACTACAATACAAGTGATAAGTCAGTAGTTAAGACTAAACATATGTATTCGACTGCGAGATGGTGTAGCCGAATACAAGTGGTAAGTCAGTAGCTAAAACTGAACATCTGTATTCGATTACGAGATGGTGTACTCGAATACAAGTACTAAGTCACTAACTAAGACTACACATTTGTATTCGACTACAACTTGATGTGGTCGAATACAACAACGAGTCATTGGTAAAATTCATTCAGTAGCTGAAGTGATGTCTATGGATTAATCCCACTCCAAATTTTGAACAACTTTGAACAATTTTTTGAAATATTCTCAAAGTTATTTTTTATATTTCAAGTACTTACAATACATTTTCATATCATTGAGAAATGCCCTCTAGTATAATTGAAATAATATTGGATTGATACCATTATACAACTGTTATACTCATATTCTTAGTCAAGAACATTTGCTGAAAAATCATTGAAGTTATTGTATTGTATTTAAAGAAAATGGTGTACTTTCTTTAAATATTCTAATTTAAGATAGTAGTGTGCTATCTTAGAAATGTGTTAGAAGATTGTAACAGAGATCATAAGGTGAGATCTGTACATATTCTAACAATAATAAAAAATTATCTTGTAGTGTGCAAGAGGATGAAATGTACCCTTGATCATAAGGGGAACCAGGATAATATCGTTGTGTTCATTATTTCTCAACCATTTACTTTTTGTCAAACACTATCTTAATCAGAAAAATCGATCACTAAATCTATGAAATAAGAAAATTTATAAACACCTAATTGACTCCTCTTAGGTGTGCCTATGTTCTTACATGAAAAACACAAGTGAAGTGTGAGGATTAAACACGAGTGTAGTGAGAATGGGTTCAATTACGAACAATGGAAATTTTCCAATCAACATGACACATTTTGATGAAAATAATTGGGATAAATGGAGAGTGTAGATTCAAGCATTGCTTGGATTTCAATAAGTGTTGGAAATCATAGAGAAAGATTTTGAAGATCTGGGAATCAACCCAATAGAGGAGCAGAGGTTGAATTTTGAAGAAAACAGAAAGAAAGATTGCAAGGTCACCTTCATTCTTCATCAATACCTTGACACAACCAACTTTGAAAAAAATTTGAGGCAAGAAGTGCAAAAGAAGCATGGGACATTTTGGAGAAGTGTTGTTCTAGAGGAGCCAAAATCAAGAAAGTGAAATTGTAGACCTTACAGTAACAGTTCAGATTGTTGCAGATAGAGTAACAATAGAAGCTTTCAGATTTGATTTCAAGATTGAGAAGTATCACAAATCAAATGGTTGGTTGTGGTGAGAAGCTTACTAAATAGAAATTATGTGAAAAGATATTGAGATCTTTGCATCCCAGGTTCGATTATGTTGTGTTTGCGATTGAAGAATACAAAGACATTTTCATATTGAGTCTTGAAGAGTTGTAGGGAGCTCTAGAAGCAAGAGAGTTGAGAATGGATTAAAGGAGTGAGAGTAATTATGGGAATCAGACATTGGTAACATATGCCAACAAGAAAGGAGACCAAAAAAAGAAATAAAATAAAAATAAATTCAAGAAACCTGATGACGAGTCTGAATCTTCATCAGAAGAGGGCAATGCAAGTGGTAAATCAAAAATAAGATCAAAGAACTTTGACAAGAAAAAGGTGCATTGTTACAATTGTGATACGTTTGGACATTTTGCTAATGAATGTGGAGTTGGCAAAGGAGGGAAGCTGAAGAAGATGAAACTTGTGTTGCTCAAGAATATTCTTCGTCAAACTCATATACAGTCTTGTTGATGGCCACCATAAACGGATAACATTCTCCGTTTTCAAACACAATTTTGTGGATGACTACCACAAGCGCATAATGTTCTCTGTTTTGAGACAGTTTTGAGACATGTGTTGTTTAAAACAAAGCATGATCTAAGCAGCCTGAACTTAAGGAATCTTGTGATTCTATTGAGCAAGACCAAGATGTGAAGTTTATTCTATCTGAAGAGGCTTTTGAGGAGGCTGATGATTCGGTTGAGGCTGAGATACAAGAGTTGAGGATGGAGCTTGATGAAAAATTCTCTTTAATTGAAAAACTGAACATTGTGGTGAGTCGTTGTAGAGAATCAAAATCAAATGCTTTAGAAATAGTTGGCAAATGTCAAATGAAATTAGAAGCTGCAAATAAGATAGTGGAATCACTTCGATTAGAAGGTGCGAACATTTTAGAAGATTATCAATCCTTAGCCTTAGAATTGGAACAATCAAAGGCTCAAATAAAATCATTAGAGGAACGAGAACAATCATGGTAGTGGAAGAGTGAAAATCGAGACGGAAAATTCTGTTTTGAAATCTAATTCAAGAAGTTCCAACGTTAAGCAAGGTGTGTTTACAGTTACTAGAAACGGAAGGCCCAATAGTTACCCCCGTGTTTATGATGGAGGTGACAGCAATGAAGCTCACACTAATGAACACTTCGCCGAGGGAGATGATGGTGGTTATGGCAATGAAAATGGTGAAGATGAAGATATTCTTCTAGAGAATTCAACGAAAAATCTATCTTAGGATGTTCCTGAAAAGAAAAAGGAGAGCAAACTTGATTCTGTTAGCAGGATCTTTAATGGTAGTAAAGACCAACGGGGGAGGAATTTTTATTTATTTATTTATTTTTTGAAGTGTGATGATCTCAAGAAAAATTTGTAAAGTGAAAAAAAAATGAATTATAAAGTAACATGCATGGCAATATTGTTAGTTATCCAAGAGCTTGACTTAAATTCTCCAAAGAACTTAAAAAAATGCTTAAAGTGGAAGATTGATTGTTCCAGAGGAGATATGCAATAGAATTGTTGAAGTGGTGCAATAGGCTATAAGAAATATGGAATTAGTAGCTGATGAGAAGGAGAGAATGTTCAATAAGGCTCGCTTAGCTTTTGAGGCTTGTGATCGCGAATTAGCATACAATGTAAGAAGAGCGGGAGAACTCAAGATGAAAAGGCTTCAAAAGATGTTATTGATTGAAGAAACTTGAATTAAGAGAGAGTGTTGGAAACCAATAATATTCTTTACTAACTAAACATTTTTTTTAGTTAGTCTGATAAATAAAAGTTAGTTAGGTAGAATTTAGTTAGAAATAATGTGATAAAGCTATCTATAAATTTAGTTAGAAATAATGTGATAAAGCTATCTAAATTTCATATAATTCCTTTCTTTTATGGCTTACTTCAATTGCAAAGAGTTTAAACACTAACAAGAGTTGCGCAAAAGACAACTCTCAAAATGTTATTGCAGTGTAATGAGTAGCGGTATGACTGCTACAGTAAAGTCCGGGGTGAAAGAAATAGAAGAGAAGAAGAGGTTTGGTGGCACAGAAAATAGAGAAGCGAAGGTCGCACATGAGTTGCCCATAGTCATCCCGAAGTCTCACAGAGAAGAAACGAGAGGAAACGAAGCAGAGGAGATGGGAGGTTGCGAATGAGAAGAGAATGCAGAAGAAAAATAACCTAATTGGTTCAAAAAATAATAAACCACAAGGAAACTTGGATTTTTGTCAACCGCTACACTAATCTATCACGCCACAACCAAACCTCCACAACACCACAATTGCGGCCACTGCCACTATTGACTAACAAGATTTGACATAAAGTAAAATATACTTTAATTTAGTGAACATTTGTTAAAATATAAATGATTTTGTAAAATGTGGAAATGAGGTTTGAAGAAGGGAAATGAGGTGGACAATTATTCAATTTGGAGAAACTCCTAGAAATAATTGTAGGTGTGTTTTAAAAAATATTCCAAATAATCGCTATTAGTATCTTTTTTTCAGAAACATTAATATCATCTAATAAATGATTAAATATATTATTGATTCTTATATAATTTCAAAACATTGTTTACCTATAAATCTTTTAATAAACAACACTACAAATTAATATCGTCTCAATGTAATCAAAAGAATCTCTAAATCAAATGTAACATATATTATCTGAAACAAAATTTGACTGACCAAAGAAAAAAGGATTACATTGTAAGGAACCGTGAGACATGCCTAAACCCTAACTAACCTCAATGCTGGATAACTTAAAATACACTTACGCATAAAAATTTCACAAATCTAACCAGCCTAGTAATTTCCCCACAAAGCAACCTCCAAGCTGATCGAATTACAAAACACAAATTCCTGCTAGAACTTTTACTGCCTTCATTACCCTGCACCCCAATATTAGTTTTGGATACCTTTGTGCATACATCGCATTGTAATCAATACACAACTAAATCACTACTCTTCATCTGAAATTTCTTTTTTTGAGCTCTTATTTCTTTTCTTGGATGCTGATTTGCTTCCTTCTCTTGATGCCATCTTCTCAGGTCCATCATTTCCTTTAGACTTTTTGCGTTCTTCACTCTGCTTAGCTCTTCTCTTTTTTTCACTACCATCTATCCTATTTTCTTTAACTTTAGAAGACTTTTTTCTTTTCAAAGATGATGCTTCAATTTCTTCCCCAACTGCGATCTCCTTCATTGTTTGTTCCTTGCATGGTAGCGAATCCGCTCCTTTGGGCATATCTGATTAAATAAAATTAGAGGAGCGTAATAATAGTTGTACTCTTTCAAAAATTATATAACAAATCTATTGCAGCCCCTCATACTAAATTCTACAAGTGTCTCTCTTAGTTAATTGATAATTTTGAACATTAACAGAATGAATATTGATAACTGCACCCTTCAATCATTGTCAGTTTCAAATCCAAACTTATGATGTTTGATTATTTATCAAAATAACACAGATCATCAATCTCTTTCTCTTTCTTGATTGAAAATATAGAGAGAGAAAAAATACTACATTAAGAAACAAGAAAAATACTAACCTTCAACAACAAAATTGGAGTAAAAAAGAACATGCAGAATATGCTGCTTAAGGAAAACCTGCAACCAGTCAAAATATGTGATTATGACTACAATACAAGAACAGGAATTTTTTTTTAAAAAATTACCAATTTTGTAGATGCATATTGCTAAAGGAAGAAAACAAATCTGGAAGTCATTGGAGACTAGGCTAGTTCATGTTTAAAAATGTTTCTATGTTAAGAGACAAAGAAACAAGGTTTTTTCACTAACATACTCTTTTTCTTGGCCTCACAAACAACAACTATTTAAAATACAGGAATAAGTCAAACAGTACTGAACAACATATCCAAAAGAACTACATGATATCATTATTCAGTACAAAAAAACTACAGATATCTAGCTTAATGATAAAAAATGAGCTAATATTCAAATAAGCCAGATATCATTAATTTCTTTTAGCTTATAAGTTGTTTAAATGGTCAAATATCATTAATTTCTTTTAGTTAGCAGTGACATACAAATCAGAACTACATGAACTATATAACATATTGAAAAGTACAAAGAAAAAGGATATGAAACCTACAGAAGAAAGAAGTTGTCTTGTCTTGGTATCCCAAAGACGTAAATAGCCATCCAGTCCTAAAAAAATATTCATGATATGAGTAATAGTGTTGATAACAGGAGCTTGATATATTTTTATCAGACTAAGAAATGGCATCACTTTATTAACTAGGAAAAATAAAGTGAACCAGTAATACACGCCCTGTACTTTTTTTATGAGGTTCAGGAGTAATCATGCTCAAGTTAGATATGGTAACAGAAGATTATAATTTGCCTCCAGATAAACAGAAAATAATATAATTTTAGAGAGAACTGTTTAAAAATCGTGATCAAGACTTAATCAGAGAACCACCGGTATAACTTAAAAGAATTTGCAACACACAAGCAAAAAGATAGACTAATGCTTACCACATGAAGCTACCACAGGTAGCTCAGGGTGCCTGACAATGGACCTGATGCTTCCAGAGCATTTTCCAGTAAAACATCCTAGCATTTTTCCTGCATTTATTAAAATAATAGCAAAACAAAATAATTCAAAAAGGTCAAATAACATCTCCGGCACAAAAAATACTACGAATAACATGCCAAAGCCACATCCTAGCTGAAGTCTGTCCTTGACTAAGATAAGGATATAAAATATGAAATGTTCCACATTTATATATTTGAATTATCACTTGGTCTTTCAAGAAGAGATTACGCTGTAAATGACCATTAAGACATTGGAAAAATGGACCTTCCATCTTTACATAAGTTGCCACAAAAATGAACTTAATCCCCCTGTACAAAATGCAAGGTGTATATTTTTAAGGGACTACATTCAATTTCTGTTGACAAATAGTAGCTAGTTTATAAAATTGTCCAAAGGAAAATTATTTTATAGAATTAATATAACACATAAGCAGCAAGTAGATAGTCCAAAACTTTCAGCCACAAATAGTATGAGGAATGTCAATGAAGAAAAGTAGTAATACAGTATACTGAATAATATATAAGTTTAACAATGTTGTAACTTGTAACGACTTGCTAAGTTTATGAAACATCTCCAGAACTTCAGGGGATACCTGTACGTATATCAACAGAAGCCATGTCACCAGATCCATTCCCTACGTAGACTGTATTGCCATCTATATCCTCTGCCAGTGCTTTAATTGGTGTCTCACGAAAGTCAATAGAGAGAACAGGCCTCCTCTGAGCAGATATGTCATACAGACGAACCTGTTCAAAAGACAAAAGTTGTAAATGGAAGAGTGATTAGAAAATGTTTAAGTACTAGCATAGATACAAGAGAATAAATAATAGTTAAATATTACAAAGCAATTAATTTTTTCCTTTCTGTAACAAACAGTTGATTTGAAAAGTAATGAAACTTCTCACATAATAAATATATGTATAGAATATTTTTGGAACTCTTGGGAAAAATGAAAATTAAAAACTACCTTCCCATTCAATTAAATATTAAACAATAGAAATATCACAGGCCAAATCTTTTCCTATTAAGAAAATAAACCCTTACACATTCATAAAAGATACACCCTGTCCCTTAATATAAAACTCCTTTACATAACTAACAAGTATTAAGAAAGGTTGTGGTTAATTTGGTCGATAGCAATAAACTTGTCAACGCGAATAAATTTTTCAAAATTACCCATATAATTATTGATCTCATAATTCTACTATCTTACTTTTCATACTCTTTCAACCAATCCTCACAAGAGAGAGAAGTTTATCATTCTCACGTGCAAAATAAATAGAGGTATTTTTCTGAAAAATAATTAATGCATTGGGCAATTTGAAAGGAGTCATAAAAAAGGACAAAGAGTCTTATATTTAGGGATGAAGGGAGTATAATTTAACTAGATTGCTATCCTTTACAGGATAGATTAGTGATAATTCGTGACAATAAAGTATTCATACATGAATATACTTGGTGGAAATATGTTACCCTTCCCTCTTGAGAAAATATAATCTGTATTTCTCTGCAATTCCAAATTGAGAATGATTATTAATCCTTCTCAAGAGTATCTAAAACACCCCTCTAACACACCTTGTTCAAGGTATGAACACAAAAGAGGAGTATTTCGTGTCATCAAACACCAAAGATCTTTTTCTTCATTTAGTTTAGAATTTAAGAAGAATTCACTTATTAAAATTACCTGATGGTTATTGGTTCCAGCAACAAATTTTCGATGGTCATCTTTACTGAGAAATGAAACAGATGTGAACCAGGTAGGTGTAAATATACCAAGGCTGTTTTTAGGAGGCTGCATAGGTTAAAAGAATTGGTAAAATCAAGTGTGGTTAAAAAACCAAAATGTGTTCAAGCAAAAGATAAATTGGGTAAGATAAATTAACAGTTAATTAAAAATGTGAAATGAACGGGGTTGAAGTAATGGCTCACAGATTTGGCATTCCAGATCTTAGTCTCATTAGCAAGATCCCAAATATTGACTTCAACACCTTTCCTACAAATAAAGTACTTATTCATTAATTCTCAGGTGTCAACTAAACATATTTGTAGATTCTAGTTATAGCTATAAGATGCTGCCTTGTTTAGATTCTCAATGGTTTGTCGTAAAGGGTGCCTGTTTGAATGTTGTATAGATCAGTTGTAACTTGTAATATGCTTGTGACTGTTGCATAATCAAGTTAATTCATGTTTGAGGCTTTGAGCAGTAAGGAAGGTCTAGTATTTCTTGATGCTTTTCTCTATATGACCTTCAATAATAGAATTAGTCTACTATATTTTCTTTTGCTTCCTCAAATTCATATTGTGGTTATAGTGTTTAGTTCCTTAGGTACAGAGGGAAAAAAATGAATACTTAAATAATAAAATTATGTTGATATTTATCTAAATGATATGTTGGATGTTATTAAATTAAATTAGAAAACACCACTAATCCTTATTTATACTAATACTAGACTGTTAATTTTAATTAAATAAGGAAATAAATCCTTATATATACTAAGATACAGAAACCAACCCTAAGATTTAATC
This sequence comes from Cicer judaicum, assembly GCA_037974835.1. Lineage (NCBI taxonomy): Eukaryota > Viridiplantae > Streptophyta > Magnoliopsida > Fabales > Fabaceae > Cicer > Cicer judaicum. The sequence continues at coordinate 1,489,733 of JBBPBS010000753.1, forward strand.
TATGATATTCTAAATGGATGAAGACTTAAATACTATGATACATTTTAGTGAAAGCCATCCCTAATGCTACTTGGTAACTTAAGCATCTATTAAAGGTCAAATTGTAAAATTCTGCTTTCATGCAGCCAACTACAGTCTACAGAGTCTTCAAGGCTCTATTTCTGAATACAATACAAGCTCCAATACTTGAATCTTTTTTAGATATGTTTTCTACAAAGTTAATTAGAATCTCTGCATACATACTATGGGGGTCTTGAAGTAAGGCAGCACAAACTATATGGATAAAGCCCGATGACAGGATTATCAAAAAGTTTGCACCACTGCATCTATTGTAGAAAATAATGCTCCTTTTAAAATGATATATTTCTTTCTAATTATTATTTTTTAGGGACTACATCTGGCTGGCCTTCAAATCAGAACCCTTACAGATCGCTTTTTTATCATAAAATGAAAAACTGTTCAAACAGTTCAATATTCATGAGCATTCAACATATATTAGAAGTTTATTTAATATGTAAATTGTAAAAACTCACCCTCCAAATAAAGCAAACTTCTCATTTCCATCCACCTTGCAACACAAGACGTTACCACCATTACATACATCCCAGGTTTTTGAAGAATTAGTAGAGGAAGATCCTGTCAACGAATCAGGAACTTCAATGGACCTTATACTTGCATTCCCTTTGCCCGTGCATGTAAGTAAAGTACAAACCCTAAATAGCAATGACCACATGTGAATGATGATGGAAGTACACAAATACAAAATCACACACATAACAGCTGCACATATACATACATAAGTACAAACACACACAAGTGTATTGTGCAAGCAATTAATGCAGGAGAAGTGCATGCACAAGAATGCACGCACATGCAAGATTAGAGTATTTCGAACATGAGAGCCAACTTATTAACTTGCAGATTGAAATAAAACAGTCCCAATGTCGAATAACTTCAGAAAATGGATGAAAATCAAGAGCATATGACTGCAGCAAAATTACCATTCAAATTATAGTATTAAAGTGAAGAACAGAAAAAGAGAAAGGTGACAAAAAGATGGGCAGTTCAAATAATAGTATTTAAGTGAAGAACATAAAACAATACCTGGAATCTAAGTCAAGATTTTGTTTAGCAAATAAATGCAAACCAATAATATTATTCTCTTCAGACTGAACATGTACATCATTGGCGGGCGTAACTGTAGCATGAGAATCTCCATTGACAAGGCTCAAAACATCAATCTGTAATATTTATACATGGAGTGAAATGCATGAACATTTAACAACAAATATTTTGAGAGACAACTATAGAACCGCAAAATAATTTACCTGGCCATTTTTCCTTGCTACAGCTAATAACTGCAATAGAAGAAAAGCATAGGGAAATAATAAGAATCCAATAATCCAGAATAATAATGAATAAATGGTGAATTAGAAAAAGGGTTTAAGCAAAGAGAAAAAGTACAGGGTGAGATTTTCGGTCAATGATTGAAACAGCGTTAACGAACTTGGATGCATCAGGTTCGCCCCATCTCTCTACAACCTTAGGACCTCCTTGATTTTCACGGGATTCGATAACTAACATTACAAAGCAGATAGGAAGATAAGCAAAAACAAAGTGATAGTAATAATAATAAGAATAAGAATAAGAAAAATGTAAGACCTTTGATGAGACCAAGTGTGTCAAAGGTTAGGGCACGAAGTGGAGGGCAGCCAGGGCACTCCAGAGTAGTAGTGCGAGGCATTTGGCGGCGCTTGCAATATTGTGTATTGGTGTTTTGCTTAGGTTAGTTAGGGAAGAGGGAAAAAACAGGCCAAGAAGGAAAAGTGAGAGTGAGAGTGAGTCTGAGAGACGAGAGTGACAGTGAGGCTGATAGACGAGAGTGACGGTAAGACGGCGAGAGTGTGAGGGTAGGCGTAGGCGGCGAGAAGGAGACTGAGCAAAACGCAGAACTTATGAGTTCTTGATATTATATTTTCAATTTTTCATTCATATTTTCGGTAATTGGGTTTCATGATTGGGCTTGTGCTGGCTGGTTCCGTAAAAATAATAATTGACAAAACATATTAAAAACTTTTTAAAGAAAAAATATATTTATATTTATAATCGAAAAGAGTATTTTTTTTTTTTAATTTATATGTTGAAATAAAAAATATATCTATATCATAAATGAAAACAAATCGTAAAAAAATCGACCAATTTTTTTATTAAAAGATGATATCATTAATATTAGTAGAATTTTTCGATCAAAACCATCACATATTAAACATCACTAAAATTGAAATGAGTGAATTTGTAAATAAATTCATAATTTCAAGATTAATAGTATTAGTAACTAAGGAAAGATTGCAATTAGAGTTGACTTGAGGCCCAAACTACACCACAGATTTTAAGACTCTAAAAAAAATTATAATTTTCAAAATATATCTAATAATAAAAAATATATATATACACAACAAATAAAAGGCTAATACACTAAAATACATATTGTTTCTTATGTGACGTGAAAAAGAAAAAACTCGTAGCTTATGTGAGGTGATAGTGATTAGGTTGAATTTTATCCGCCACACAAGGAATTTTTATTTCATTCGATTTTTTAGAGAAAAAGGTCCACAGAAGCAGCAAAGTATAATATTATTAAAGATAGTTTTTAGTTCATTTATTTTTACAAATTTATAATACTGATTTTCTTATATTAAATCTTATTTTTTAATTATTTTTTCAATTTTTTTAACAATAACATGACATACGAAAAATAATATAAAATAATATGACAATTTTTTTAATTTTAAATAACATGATATATGAAAAATAATTAACACTCATTAAATCGTAATAAAATTCTATAAAATTTAAACCTTTAATTTTGAAAATTTTCATTTTGTAATTTAAATTCTATAAAGTTCAACTTTTAATTTTGTAATTTAATTAATTAGATTCATATTCCACAACTGTATGAACAAGAGTATCTTACAACTTTACAAGACTACATTCAAACTTTGTTTAAGAGGACATGATTAGGATATAATTTAGTTTTTCTTTATTTGATGATTAAGAGATTGTCAAACAATTCGTGCAATTCCATCTAATAGATAGGTAAAATTCAAAATAAATAAAATGTCCTCTTCTTTTGTGCAAAAAAAATCAATATGAATTTAAAATATACATATTGAAATATTTATGAGGTATTTAATAAAGCAGATATTTTTAAAGGTTCTCATTTCACTTAATGTCGCCGGATAAATGCATGGAAATCTCAACAACAAAAAATCCATACAAAGACCAACACAACTTTAAAATTTGAATCAAATATATTAATTTTTAAATTTTTTGTTTGTTTATATTATGGAATGGAACAGTAGGTCAAATCAGCACTAAACTGTTGGAGTCAAGTTTGCAAGATATATATAAGTATCCAATTTTGTTCTGCTAAGGCATAAAACAACAGTATCTATAATTTTTCCTCTTGCTTAACTGTTTTGGTACATCTGAAGAGATACCTTGAGTTACAAGGTTGTTTATTTTTCTCTGTCTGCTTGACTTTATCGGGTCATCTGAACGCATATCTCGTCCTCTATATTGCTTGCTATCACCACATATTGTATGGTCTTGTGTTGTCCCATTTTTCAAAGAATGTGAATCAACCTGGTTTGCTTCAATGAGATTCTGATTTCGGAAAGCCGGTACTACTTTGTTATAATTTAGTTCTTTTAAGTTTGGATCTGGTCCTGTGTGCCTGAAGGAACCAAAAGGTAATAAGATTGTCAACCAAATATATTTTGACACTGATTGGTTAAATAACTTAATTAAGTATTTATAGTATAAGTTATTTATTATGTTAAAAGGATATAATAAAGTCAAATTATTTTCAAACAAGGGTATGGCATTTGTTCATATAAATATCTGGTTGAGAATATCACATTTGATAGTGATATAGGCTAAATAGTTATTATAATTGGGAGACTATCATCACCTTGCTAGTCACTTTTGTAAAGTAGTGTCAGACTCACCTGATGTTTTGGATTTCAAAGAAATCTTCTGAACTTTCCTGCACAACATTACCGCTTGGTCCTTTGACACTAACATCCTTTTTCACAAATGGATGAACATGATTTGCAGAATACGGATCAACTTCGCCACTTTTTTCTGTGCAGCGGGTCTCTTCATGAACAAATCTAAAGGAGAACCGGCGCGAATGAAATCCATATTTTCGAACTACTGAAATAGCCCTTTCTAATGTTTCTAAAGCTTGTTTTACATTTGCACTGATATATACATTACTCTTTCCCTTCATTATACCTCTTGTATCATTATACTTTTCAATTTGTACAATCTCTTCGATATTTGCTTCCTCAATTGGAATGTCATTTATTTTCTTGCCATACTTTTCAATTTGTACAATCTCTTCACTCTCCGTAACTACAATCTCTTCAATATTCGCTTCTACAATCTCTTCGCTCTCTGCGTCTACGATCTCACAATTCCTATTTCCCTTTAGTACAATAAATGTATCACCTTCCTCACCTTGTACAATCTCTTCACTTCCTGCATCTAAAATCTCGCCATTGTAATTGTTTGCATATTGGTTGCTTCTATCCTCCCGAGATATATCTTTAGCTGCATCTTGCTTACTCTGACTAAGTTCTTCAACAGGAAGAATGCTTGCATATTGCTTAAGTTCCTCTTTCTCCTCATCGAAATTGTATAGAGCTTCACGAATTCTAACATACAACGGGTCTGTCAAGGCCTTGCTAAATTCTCTGTCTTTGTTCATCTTTGAAGCCACAGCCTATAACAGTATCAAGGGTTTGTTAATGTCACAAGATGATAAAAATAACATATAAAATAACAATGCAAGGATTTTTTATGCATATGAGCAAGATTTAAATGGCAAATACGCTTAAACCAAACTTCAAACTAGTCATTGCAAATAATATTATTGATTGTAAGTTCAGGAAGCAGGAAATATCATACTATATCAGTTTAGACAATTTAAGAAGCCATATTAATGTTTTCCTTTTCTTACAAAATAACTCTTTCATCAAATACTAGTAGTAAAGGAAGGAAAGAAAACAAGTTGATGATTTGGATATATGATTTAAGAGAAGTATATCTGAGAAGAATGAACAACCTTCTGATAAAGTCTGAAACCACTGCCGATAAGTTGCCTTGAAATGAAATTTATAAGGGATGGAGGCATAAAATCTATCTTGATATCCAAATTTGCTATTGTCCTACAAAATTTGACAAAAATTAATTAAAATTCTTCCTTTTTGGCAACATTTTTTATTTTTCAACAAATGTTGGAAGCTAAGCCATATAATAATTAGTCTATAAGTTTAAGGAGTTCAATTACATATTTATTTTGATTTCAAGTAAGAAATGAATAAGTTGCTCCGTTCAGAGTATTAAATATCAATGAAGTTACAAATTTTAATTTATAGTTATAAGTTTAAAAAAGGAAAGTCTTCTCTATCGCAAATACAATATAATACTCATCATAATTTTTCCATAGTACAAAAATATAGTACCTATAGGCTATAGGTAAAGCAGCTTATTTGCAAAATCTATGATCAAAACAACATGTTTGAAGGAGTTGGAAGAGTTAAAGGATTCAATCTCCAACGAATAAAAAAATACTAACATCACAGCTAATATACTAGCAATTGTCAATAAAAAAAATATGGAATCTAGTAAAAACGCACCGGAAGTAACTCCTTTCAGATGTCACCTTTTGCAAAACAAACCCTCCTACCAAATCCATTCTCACAACACCCTTTTCTCCAGGAATCACATCACTGTTGAAACCATCAATGACCTCATTAATTCTCTTTGACTCAGGTACCTAAATCGAGCACAAATTTCTTAAAGCTTAGACTATAGTTCAGAATCATCTTTCTTTAGAAAATGAAACAAATGAAAAAAGATTCAGGTGACTACCGATTTCATGAGAACAACTACTAAGTCATCTTGATAGTACTCGAACATATAAAAATGCACTATAGCTTCCCTTGTAGACACCGGCCATGGAGGCTTCACCCTTTCTTACAAAATATGGAACAATATAAGCTTTTAAATGTGAAGGCCTTTTAACATGGTAAGTGACGTTAGAGAGTGATATTTTTCAACCTTACTAGTGATATTTGTTCTCCAGTTTGAACCTTCTGCAAACATTCAGATACTGTAACTTTGAAAGTTGGAACAGTAAACTGAGGCCACCTAAGAAATTAAAATTGTGAATAGGGTATTCATCTAGAAGTATCATTGAGATTTAATAATTTGTATGCTATTCAGAAACTTCCAGGATCAATTGTTAAAACAACAACTCTGGTTCAAAAGGAAACAGATATAGAAAACGCAAGCAAAAAACACATGAGATTTGATCACAAAGTTCTATGAATTGTGCTGACGTCTCCAACTGTAGAGCAGCTGGAATGCATTTCTGTTATTCAAGCTTCAGATTATAGATTGCAACTCATGTTTATATAGTACGGTCCAGTTTACAATATTACTTGACTCGAGCAACCAACCCACTAATTATCAGTAGACTACGAGCCATACCCAACTAGATGGTGTCTCACCATTTCTTATAAAGGGATGCCTCCCATGAGAGGCCTAAACCTGCAATGAACAAAATAACTCATTAAAATTTCACGTGTCAAAATCAATAATATGGCCTTTGTTGTTAAACTTAAAAAAGAGGGATGCTAAATTTTTTGACTGATTTGATGTGACTTACAAACATCAACAGGCCCATCTACATAGCCTTCAACCAGTAATGTATGAAAGGGAGTTCCCTCCGGTCCTTCGTGATACATAACACGGAATTCCTCGGTATCCTGTTTTAACTGTTGAAAGAAGAAAAATTATCAAAGATGCCTCAGGATGTTTAAATATTATAGTCCAATTTGCAAGATTGTCCCTGAACTGTACCACTTAGTCTCAGTTCACTTATCAGTAAATTAAGAGTCAAAACCAACATATGTACTGCAGAAATGCAAAATCAGACTTCATAAAGAACTGTTTCTTAAAGAATGTTAAACCAATGAAGTAAATGGTCTTTCGGCTTTGTATAATTCCTGATTTCTATGAAAGGAATTCATGAACTGACAGTGATTTAAATAGGTGAAATAAGCACATCATGATCAAAACTAGAGAGGAGATAACATACTTTCCAATCAGTGTGTGATGTATTAGATCCTCCACTTTCATCTGCAGAAGCACTTCTAATCATATTAAGGAAGTTTGATAACTCAGCGGTCTTAATTTCTAGTTTCTCCTTATATCCTGCAAAATCAAAATACAGCTCTTTTTCTTTTAGAATACACGCACACACAAAAAAGGAGATAAACTGAAGTACCTAAATTACTAAATAATTCAAGTCAGCTATATACTATAGTATAATAGTAAGTAGTCACATATTTTTCTTCCAAAACAAGCTCAAAGCAAATTAGGAAATGCTATAATTACCTTCCAATTCCATCTCTAATTGTGAAGAACGATGGAGTTGACTTTTAACAAGTGTTTTGAGTTTCTCGTCATTTGTGAGATCAAATGAAGTAAGTGTCTTATCCAATCTTTCTCTATACTTTACAATGTTCTGCCTTTTCGCCATCTTTGTGTTTGTCTCTAAATAAACAAGGAAGAAGATCCTTCCATCAGAAAGTCAAAGTCATGCCATAAACAACCATTTATATGGAATCAAAGAAGAAAAACAGAATTTCTACACACGTTGCATTAATTAATGAAAAAAATTAAATTCCAAAATTTTCAACCACAAGTTAAAAAAAATTAGGACACCTAATTGGTGGATTTATAATTTAATGAAACCAAATTAGCATATGACTAAAACCAAACTCATAGTGAAATGAAATTCATATTCATATCATAGTTTTAAAATAGTCTATCATACTATATTTATATATCTATCTTAGGAAAAATCTTTCCTAATAACACATGGCAGAATTTCAGATATATGTTTTATGCAAAATATTTACTAGTTATTATTATACTAGTATATATATCCAATTAAAGTAATAAGATATATAAATTTTTCTCAAAAGGTTACTTACATGTATGAAGATTTAAGCAACTGAAGTGTGATTTAGAAGAAGTAAAAAAAAGAAGGAAAAAAATTTGCAGCAACCAAAAAAGGCAGATCTAAAGAGGAGACAGAGTCACATGAAGGGGGAGCACAAATGCGGAGGATGGTACAATACAATAATACACGATCAATATTGGAAACAACGAAACCAAGTTTTTTATTTTTTATTTTTATTTTTGGTGATTTAAACCAAGTTATTCTTGATGATATTGTTTATATTATTTTAAAATAAAATAATAGTAAAATGAAATAAAAGGGATGAGGCAAGAGAAGAGGGATGGATACGTGTGTGCTTCAACTGCCTGGGAAGAAATGTGAAGGAAGGAGTCAAAGCTTATAATAAATTAAGTAGGACCATGCATACCCAATTTATACAATAATAGAGGTTTAATAATAAATGATTCATATAGGTTGGAAGTTAGTTAAATTAGAAGCTATGGAGTGTATGAGTCGATCAAATAAAAGGCGTGAAGGGAATGAGGGTGTGTTTCAGCTCATAAAAGGTTGAGGAACAAACGATGCACAGCAATGTTACCATTATCAAAACTACGGTCGGTGTCCTTTACTGCTACCTATGCGGGTCCTTTAGAAAATATAATTTCATTAATCAGCTGAAGTAAAATATCCAATACAACACGCTATCCAGGCAGATTATTAATATTTTCACGTAAATATAATTTTTATCTAATATACTTTTTATTAAAGTGAAAACTCATTTAAGTGTATGATTTTGTTTTTTAAATTCAATTTAGTTTTTGAGAAAATAACGAGATAACATAGGTTTTGATGCTTTGTCGCATAATCAGAGTATGCAATTGAAAAACATAACATATGAATAATTATTTTTTTCAAGACTAAAAATGACTTTTTTTTCTGGAAAATTAATTTGAATTCTTTTCGTTATTTTTATTTGTGGACTAAAATGAAACTATATGAAACTACTTTGCACATATTGAATAAATTTATCAAGATAAAAAAAAACTTAAAACAAGAAATTGCGCATTTAAAATAATTATAAAAATGAAAGTACTACAATTTCTAAGGCAATTTCAAATATCCATTTTGGAACATTTTCAAAAAAAGAAAGAAAAAATACTTCAATGAAAATTTATTTTTCATTTTTTAAAATTTGTATTAATTTTACTTATTAACAAAAAAGTAAAAGATCTTTTTTATTATGTCAAATAATATAAGATTTTTGAAGTGAATAATTGTTAAATTTTTTAAAATAATGAAAATATCAAACAACTTTTTATCATTATTTCCAAAAATATAACTTCACTAATTAACAATTCATTTTTTCTCTGCAAAAGTAATTCACTTACAGAATCTCTCATTAAAATGAAACAAACACATATTTTAGAAAATAAAAAACATTAAATAATTTCACAAATTAATTGCAACTTTGCACTGCACTTAATTTGTTTCCAACATCTAGCTCATGCTAATGTCCAAGCCTACATAACTACAGTTGTTCAATGAATTAAGCAAGATGCGTCCATACAGTTTCGGTTTTGAATTTGAATGTGAGGGCTGAAAAAATTGCACGATCATGTTCGAAGCTAAGGAAATTGGTCCTTGTTGTTTGGAGTGTTACTGTATGGTTGAAAATAATTTCCAGTTCAATCAATTTATTTCCCTTTCTCGATGTTTTTCTAATAACGTGCCTGTGTCATTTCATAAATAAACTTCAAACAAATTGGATAACTACATTTAAGAAAGTATCGACAGACATAGCATAATGTAAATCATTGAACTAAGGTATGCCTTGAATATTCATTTAATGCCATGAAGATACTAAAGTTATGGCTGATAACCAAGATTAGAAGAAGAAAAAATATGGTAAGACTAAGAATTTGGTAATGATGTAGATTAATTAAATCATGATTTTGCATCTCGCAAGTCATACCTTTGAAGCCCCACTTATCACTTTTAGGCTCTTTGTGAGAATTTAGGATGGGAGATGAGAATAGAGCTTTGAGAAAGACAAAAACTGAAAGTGAAAGGGAATGAATGATAGTCTATCAACTTGAACGAGAGTTTATTTTTCTTCATATTACAAATTACTTTTCATTACAGACTGAAGGAGGAAACAATTACAGATGAACAATTTATCACCGATAATGACATAAACTTCACTGCAGATACTCTTTGGCCGCTAAAAAATAACAGTGTCTCCGCTGCATTTTTTTTTTTTGTTATGTGGTGTCCAAATTATCTACTTATAAATATAGTATGCTTAACTTTCATTTTTAATTTTATTAGCAAAACTGATAAAAATAGAAAGAAAAGGCTGATAGTTTATATAAAAAACCTGCAATAGTAAATATGAAAGTTCTACTGTGTCAAATCGCTTCTGCGTCTAAGAATTTCAACACCTAAGTAATCAAGCTGACTCTGAACCGCCACATGAGGCTTTCCAACCCTCACACGAACAGCAGATATCTGTTTGTGATTTGTCAGAGTTGTGATTGCAATTTTATGGGCCACTGACTCCAGAAGTTGGACAGATGGTCCTTCAATAACTTCCTTAGCTATACTGCATCATCAAACAAGTGTATTTTAGATGAACATTGAATAGCACACGTAAACATATAGTGCTATACAATTGTATTGTTTCTATTTTTCTCCTTTTAGCTTTTGAACTTGTATACCAATACAAATGAAGATATTACACTATCCGCTTACAATGAATTTATATACCTATGCTTAATGAAGATACTATATGTTTACAATGACTTGTACTTCCTCTAAAAATATCAATTCTCTATTTTGATTTATGATTAGTGTATCATGTTAATTTTATACTAACTTTTCCAGTTGAGTCTTAATGATAGGGTAAATTCACCTCACTTCCTTTGAGGTGTGCATACCATGCATGTTGTATTTGTGGTATGTGGGTTCCAGCAAATTATTACTTACTAATCAAAGTGTTAAGTATAGATAGTATTCGGTGATAAGTGGGCATATGGGCGAGCCTAGAGCATCCCATTTGCCCTTTGGGGCTTCGCCCATTCGTTTGTTGGGTTATGACTAGGAGGATTGGGGTGCAGGAGGCAAGGTGTAACAGCCCAGTCCCTGCAACTGACACTTTTATTCACGATTTTCTCGCCCTCTTTTCCCTTGAGTAGCTCAATTGGTAGTGGAGGTGGTACTTGTCCCCTAGGTATCAGGTTCAACTCCCACAGAAGGCAAAAAGGCGTTAATTTCCAATGGAGGAAAGGGGGATCGTGAATAACAATGTCGATCAAAAGGGGTCTGGTTGTTATACAGTTCAAGGTAAACTTCATCATAGTATCTAACCCTAAACATTGCAATATTGCATAATAGAAAACTACATGAGTCAATATACTTGGTGATCAATTGTCGTATCCTAATTTAGTTCAGAACCACATTTCATATTCTAAGACAGAAAATGAAATGGGAATGGGAATAATGAATAAATAATAAAGTTGTTGGTGACTCACTCAACTATGTGAACGTAACTAATTGAATCAGACAAATTATCAGAAATTCCAGCGGGTTTGAGATCCATCCAAGCATCTACATCAACAAAAAACTTCTGCCCCAACGTTCTTTCTTCAGGTAATACTCCGTGAAAACCATGGAAAGTTAATCCCTTCACAATCAGTTTGTCTCCGCCTATAAACGCATCGCCACCTTCCATTTTTTTGCTGCAATCAGTAAATGCAGAAAATCTATAATCTATAAGAATAACAAAATGAGAAAATGTATAATTAAGAAGCTGTTAGAGAAATAGTTAATAAAAGAGTTGAATAACTAAGTATGTTGAATTGAATAAAATTTGGGCAAAAGGAGTGAAGTGAAGAAAAGGTGCATGCACTCAGTGGCGGAACTTGACTAAAAAGTTTGGGGTGGACGAAATAAAATTATAATGTATAAATCAAATATGTAAATAATATTATATAGAAAAAAAAAATTAAGTTGTAATAAACACAGAGTGGAGTATCAAATAATTTAACTACATAACTTTAAAATAACTTAAAGGAATGGTCTACACTCTTTAATTAACTTGAAATCATCAATAAATCAACAAATCAGATATTCAATCACAGTCAAAATAGTGAAAAAACAAAGGGGGAAACAAATCAGAGTCACAACCACAAATAAAAATATACTTGGCAAAAATAAAAAGTATTATCAACAAATCAAAGATAATATGTACAAATCAGAGATAATATGTACAAATCAAAGTCACAATCACATATCAGAGATAATATGCACAAATCAGAGACAGAGGGAGTCAGTATGTTTGGCGATCAATGATAAAAAAAACATCTTGTGACAAGCGTTTTGATGATAAAAGCATGTCAAAAACTTACAATGATGTAGCAGAGCTGTTAGGAAAGGAGATTTGATCAAGTCACATTCACATGCAATGCAAAACACCAAATAGAGCCACTTGAACTACCATTATGGTTGCATTCTAAAACAAAAAGTTGCATTCTAAAAGAGCTGCATTCTAAAGAGTTGCATTTTAAAATAGACAGATGTAGCAGAAATTCAAGGATGAAAAACACACTGAAAGAACAAATGCATCTATTATATATCAAGTTTTTTAAAATGCATATAAAAGCAAGTAAATTACAACTTATTTATGTTTCTTTTTTTCTAAGCAAACTCAAAAAACTCAACCCTTTGGTGTTTGCTAGAAAACTCCGTATATCTTATTCAATAAATCAACCAATTTAGGAAACATACAAATCTTTTCAGAATGTGAAAATTAAATGAATGAAAAAAAAAATCAAACACCTTATATGCAACAAAAATCTCCGCAACATGCATTAGAACAAAACAATATCTTGTAAACCTAACTTTCTATCAGCACTAACATTTACCCATTCACTCAACAATTGTAACAAGAATTAATCGAGTTGATAACAATGGCATAATAAAGTAAGTAATAAACAATTCCGATGATGAACGAAATTGAGAGATGAATTGATATTCGGAGGAGGCGAACCTTTTGACAAACGGTGAGGGAAGAGATGGAAATAGGTTGGAATCTTCGCAGAGGCGAGCACAGATCGTGACGCGACGGAGTGAGCAGCGGCGAGCGAGGGGGGAGACCTAGAGTGAGCAGCGGCGAGCAGAAAGAAATGAAGACAAACGGCGAACAAAGAGAATGACAAAGACGACGGAGAAGACACGAAATACGACAGCGAAGACCAACGAAAACTAACGGTGATACTGGAAGCTTACTCAAAAGGGAGACAGAGGAGAAGATATAGATTTTAAAATTTTAGATATACTTTTTAAGGTTATTTTTTTGTCATCTTACCTATCTCTATCGCGGATTTGTGGGTGGAGAAGATTTGTAATGTTGGAGGGAGCGATTATTTAAATATTATTTATAAGAAGTAAGTTAGTTTTATAGGGTAATTCAAATTATTATTATGTGCCCATTACATTATTTTTGGCTAAATCAATGTGAATTACAGTAAATTTAAATAATTTTTAAAATAAAAGTATTTATATGAGTTATTTTATCATTTCAAAAATTTAAATTCCACTGTAAAATATGAATCTTAAACTGGTTTCGATAGTTTTTTAAAATTTTGCAAATTAATCCATATATGTTTCACAAATTTACACATCAGTTTCTATATATTTTGCAATTTTTTCGTTGTAAATTTTGCAAATTGGTCTATTAATGTTTCCAAAATTTTAATTTTTGTCCAATTGTTTTAAAATTTCATTTTTTAACCAATTTTTTTTGTATTTATATTTTAACTTCAAAAAGATTAAAATTCTTTAAAAAAATGACTTAACTTTAAAGAAGTAATTAATCTATCCAAACAAAGATTATATACTCAAGAGAATTTAATTCAACCATTTGAATTAGTTTTGTAATTTTTTAATTTTTTAATTGCTTCATCCAAATAGGAAACAAAAAACAGTTGCAAACTACACCCAATTTAAATTAGTTTTTGGGTTATGTATGTTTTTCATTTAAGTTTAGAAATTAGATGAAGTAATTGGGTCTATTTGGGAAACATTTAAGGTTCATTTGAGAATTTAGAAGGAAGTGGATAGCTTTAGAAAAAAGGAGAAAAATGAAAATAGGTGAAGGATAGTAACACAACTTAAATTGGCAGTTTAAAAAATGAATTAGAGGAGTATTTTAAATGATTTTGGAAGACTTAAAGACAAATTTTTATAAATCATTTTCATCTCTTTATAATAATATTAAAATTTAAAAATTAATATCAATCATATGCATCCTTTTCACTTTCCAAATCTCCCACTTCAGACTCTCACAGCGATACATAGCAAGCTCTACAAAGGTATAGAAACTAATTTCGATTTCGTAAAGGTTATATCATATTATTTTTTTAAATGCATATACATAAAATTTAGACTATTAAAAAAAAACCATAGCGCAGCTTTATCATCCAAAAGCAAATTCGTGTTCATTTTGACACAAGTAATAGGTATATGCAGTTTAAAGAACAACACAGAATCGTGAGCCCAAGTTAAAGCTGTTTCTTAGTTGGCTCAAGGCTTTAATACTAGTATTTACTTCTACAACATATTCTCAACCGTCTGAAAATCGTTATATGTGTTGGCTCAATTAACTCATTGAGTGCTACAATTATAAATTGCTTTGCAATTTTAAGAAACGTTCCGCGTACCTAATTTTTTTCCTCGGACAATAGATCTGCAGTATCTATTAGAATATTAAACTGAAAGAGTATACACATTTCTTAGCCGACGAAAGGAAATACATAAGCATTGAACTGAACGAGTCAGAAGTACAACTCAAAGCACCGCAAAAAATTGGCATAAAGGAAGAGCACGAGAATGAGATGAAACAAGGAGACAAAACTGGGTAATTTTCCATATATAGTAATAATAACCATGTTCTGAAAGAACCAAACCATATCTGATTTAAAAAATTGGTTAAATAATTTCCCGATTCAGGATGCATATATACACGTCGTCCAACAGGTGTAAATATCTGTCCTCCGACTTCAAAAAATTTAAGATCTACACTCTTTCCCTTAGGTTCTAAAAGCTGTACAATATTAAATTAATCCTTCTATTTTCTCTTCACCAGTCTCAAGAAAACCAATCCGCAAGCGCTTAAGCAGCAATTTGAGGAAAAGCCAGGCGCAACTGTAAAGACAAAAGGTCTAAAAAGCCCCGAGCTTTCCATGTTGCTATGACTAATTACACAACTGAATCTAAAGGTTTCCTCTTCATCTAAACTTTCCTGTAAAAAAGAACATAAGCAGCAGGAGTCTTTATCATGTCTTCATCCGCAGGGGCAACCCTGCTATCATCGAACTCATACCATTTATCATGGCCATACTGCAAAAAAATAAATTCAGTTGGATAAGCATAATTAGAACGACATTATGCATAGAATAAATTAATCACTGAAAAACAGACAACTGCATGGTACTTACGCGGACAAATGCTGTATAGTGACCTCCTCCTAACCCGCCATAGTGACAAATAATTGCATACAACATATAGCAGTTGGAAGACGGAAAACTCCTGTGAGCAACATAGGTTGACAAATCCAGATCATTAATTGGGAAGTCAACGAAAGTGTCCAGCTTGTTCTTGAAGAATCGGTTGTATGAGAACCTCTTCAAATGAATAACAAGGATTTCGGGCAACCTCCAAAGGTCTAACTTTTTTGTTGCTTGCTGAGGTTTTTTGCAGGCAGGACAGTACCTTATGAACATCAAATTGCAATGTCAAACATCAAAAGAATTAAATATATATGTTTGACATTTTAGAACATTAGGAGACCGTATCCTTGGTCAACATATAAAACAACAATCAGAGCCTTTTTCCACTAGGTTGTTCACGATAAACATACAAACATGATGATGAGTTATAAGATAAATTGTTCTCGGCACATGAAAACATTCAAAGATAAAATAACATATTAGCAATTATTATATATCTACTAACCACATGTCTTCTGGCCCAAGAGGTTCCTCTCTTAAGAAGGCTTCAAGGCACTTGTAAATAGATATTGATTCTTGTGTTCTCTTGGTGAATAACTGGGGTTTGAAAACCTCAGGCAATGAATCAAGCAGGTTTATGTCATACTTTTTAAGCATCTTATCAGACCATACCACAGCTACCTCCAGCTTTCCGGACAAAATTGTGACTGGAAACGGTTCATTTGATGTTATCTTAACAATCTCATTTCCTCTCCCGGAAAATAATAAATAGAATTCAAAGTCAGTCCAGAAATGTGTGTCATCCTCTGATTCGCTGCTCGAGACGGCATCAATTCCTATTACTGCAGAGCTACTAGTTTCGCCCAAGTCATCAACTTCATTTAGGTTTTTAATATCATCGTCGTCAACATTGTCATCCTTATCATACTCATCTATTGTTTCTTCAGTATTTTGCATGAGAAATGGATTGATTAAATTCAAAAACTCTCTACGAACATCATACCCACAAGTTATGCCGGATAGCCTTGCTACAACTGGAGTACCAAACAATCTATTTTCAAACCTCTCCTTCCCAAAACTGTAATACACAATACAGTAAATTTAGTGCGCACCAATAAAGAACATAAAGGTCAGAAAATAGAGAAACAACCAAACAACAGATCAATTCCAAAAATAGGCTCATTTACCAAATACACACACTTGAAAAGTAACACCAAAATTTACTGACATGAAGTTCAATTCCAAAAATAGGCTCATTTACCTAATACGTACTTTGCTTTAAGAGTATCACAAAAAAAGGAAAGGATTTGGGGAATATTTTAAAGCCCTCCAAAACTGTAAGTCATCCTCCCAACTACTAAACAAACCCTTAGAGTGTGTTTGGATGGGGAAATCCATAATTGAAAATTCTAGAGAAATTAGAATTCTAGACAACTCAAATATTTCAATCGAATTTCTTTCATTTCTAAATATTGTTGTTTGGATAAAGGAATTGTTTTTTAAAATTGGTTTTTACTATAAATTTCAAAAGTTTTGAGGCAAAATTGAAATTTTGGAAAAGTTAAGGGACTAATTTGCAAAAAAATAAGAATTTGGGACTAATATGAAAATTGGATATATAGAGGGTCAAAATTATAAATTTTAAAAAGTTATAAAGACCATTGCATGATTCATATAACAAAAAGTAAAGAGGGAATTTGAAATTCTTAAGTTTTAGGTGATATTTGAAATTCTCTAAATTAAGTTTTGCCAAAATACCTCATGAAATCTCTTTATTTTGAAAATTCTCCAAATTTATTATCCAAACAAGGTAATTTGTTAGAATTTTTAAGAGTATGTTTGGATGAGACAATTTTTTGAGGGAATGTAATTTTTAGGATGTGTTCGGATGGAGTAATTGAAAATTCTAGCATTTTAAAATTCTAAGCAATTCAAATGCTTCAATTGCATTCCCTTCATTCATAAATTTGGTTGTTTGGGTTGAGCAATTGTTTATTTAAAGTTGACTATTTGTTATAAATTTCAAAAGTTGAGACAAAAATGAAGAAAAAAAAATTGGGCCAGAAATGAAATTTTGGAAAAGTTTAGGGACCATTTGAAAATTTTGAACAAATTTAGGACCAATTTATCAAAAAATAGGGACTAATATGAAAATTTTGAAAAATAAAGGATCACATTGTAAATTTAAAAAATATTATAGTGACCCTTTGTGATTCATAAATTATAAAGAAAAGAGGAATTTGAAATTCTTAGTTTTTATGTGGTATTTAAAATTCTTAGTTTTTAGGTGGTATTTGAAATTCTCTAAATTTAACTTCTGCAAAATACTTCATAAAATCCCTTCATTTTGAAAAAATTTCAAATTTATTATCCAAACAATGTAATCTGCTTAAAGAATTTGAATTCCTCTAAAATATTACATTCCCTCAAAAAAAATCCCTCATCCAAACAAACTCTTACATATATGGGTAGTGAAAAATTAAAATTACTAGGAGTATATGCTCTGAACAGTTGAGGTCCTGCTATGTGGCAAACAAATTCTATCTGAACATGATTTCTGCAGTGAGAGTGTGTACTTCAGGTGAAGGGGTATGCAATAATTATTAGTGACACAAACATATAGGGAAAAGGTATCGTAGGAACAAACTGAAAATACTTCAGTTTGTAGAAATGGAATCAAGGATTTAAAGCATAGAAAAGCTTACCTTTCCGCCAATCGTTCATGCGTGAAAATAATCAAGAGGCTACCTTCAGAATACTTTTGCACCCGGTAAGCGACAAGTTTATCTTGATCTCTAATATCAGTTAATGAATCAGATGGATCCTCCAATACCCGAAAAATCCTATTCCTATATACCTGTATATAACACAATAAAATCAGACTTAAAATTAAAACAAACACATAAATGTGTTTGCACTGGTCTAATGAATTGATAACAGATATAACATAACGATTAACTTAATCAGGGAATAACAAGCAATAATTTTACAAAATGCATAACTGGTGCAAAATACCTCAGCCAACAAGAGGGTTTCATCATCTCTCAGAGAACAAGACACAGTTAAGGACCCAATAAGATCCTTAAGTGTTCCACATTCAGGCACTGTTACAGTAATTGCAGAAGGCAATGTAATCCCATCAGTGTTCATGACGGTCACAGTCATGGTCCGTATTGTTGTAGAAGGTAATGGCAGAGATAGGTACATAAAAGGGTCAAAGGTGATAGAAACCTTCTTGCAAAAAGGGCAAATCAATGTTGACCGGAACTGGCCCTGTACAATAATGGAATGAAATAAATTTTACTTGAAAAAGTAAGAACTGTTGAACTGGAGAAAATCTAGAACTGTTTTTTGCTTCTAATTACAATATTGCTTTTTTTTCTTCCTTTAAGCCTCACATGCAACCATTCAATAAAAAGTGAGCTCAGTAGCAACTAGAAGCCAGGTCTACAAACCAATAACTTCTTTCATAGACCAATACCTTGATTATTTAATAGTAATCTGACATAACAGAATAAAATTCCTTTTTGGGAGGTCTATTTGATTATTTCCATCAAATCTTTTATGCATCACTGGTACAGAAAACTTTTAGGGAGCACAGAACCCTAAATGATAGTATGTTGGAACTTAAAGAGTATGAGATTCTTAGACAATAAGAAGAAGAAAAATCTTAAAAGACTTACTTGGCACAAATCAACTACTATCGAGTCATTGCGAGCAAGGTGATTTCGCCAATACTCTTCTGCCACTTCTTCATCTGGACGGCCATCTGCATCCTTAACTTCATGATATGGCTTGCGTTTGACACGATTAAGATCTTCATGCAGTCCATCCAACAAAAAAGCAAGCAGTTCCTGCAAGCCAAAAACTTCAAGATTTTATAAGATTATTTCATCTCATGTCACAACAACGGAAAATTTGTCGATGATAACATTGATAAGAGATGGACAAGGAAATAGAAATTGTTATAATATATGTTTTGAGAAATTAAAAAAATAAAAATAAAAAAAATAAAAAGGCGAGGAAGTTGAAGGTATTAACTTGAGAATCATGCTGCATATAACCACTAAACTGAGGAGCAAAGTTAGCCAGTTTCATCTTGAACATTCTTGGTCCCACAGGTGTTGCTCCAGGAACCCACAGCATTCTAAGTAAATCTCCAAACGCTAAAGCAAGTTCTCCCTGAAAAAGCATATGGAGAGTGAGAGAGAGAATATATTAATACCAAAAAAAAAAAGAATCGTGCTTAGAAATGACAAAAAACATGAAAAGAAAAAACAATGCATACATTCATTCCCAAGGGATTTTCATAATTTATCTCTCTACGATAATCTCCAAGGAAAAAATCAACCAGCTTTGGGGTGTGAGCCAAACACTGAAGGGCACTATTCATAAAACAGGTATTTCCAAGATTCTGTAATCCTGTCAAGCCCAAAGATCGAACTGCTCTATAGCTACTGCCTTGAAAATAGTTTTTTGTTGTTGTTACATAGGGGATAACATTGTCGGTGCCTCCATTCATCATAACAGGGC
The DNA here is from genome assembly GCA_037974835.1 of Cicer judaicum. Classification (NCBI taxonomy): domain Eukaryota; kingdom Viridiplantae; phylum Streptophyta; class Magnoliopsida; order Fabales; family Fabaceae; genus Cicer; species Cicer judaicum. The sequence goes on from JBBPBS010000753.1 coordinate 1,509,815, forward strand.
CACTGTTGGAAGAACATTCCATCTGAGACCTATCTGATATCATCCCATTGCTTCGTCTACCCCTTGTTGAATCTGAAAGTCCATGAACTTGTAACTCCAAAAGAACCTGCATAGACATGGAAATGGAGCAGTCAAAAATTTATAAAAAGACCAAATAGCTGATTTAAAGCTTTTTAACTAACAATAGATATTAAAAACATATTTCTAAAATTTAAAATTATACTTATCTGTCCCTTACTATAAGACAAAACTCAAGGCATATGAAGAAAAGTTGTTGAAGCAATAAATTTGTCAAAAATGTTTTACTTTTCCATAATAGCAATAATCGATATCATAAGAAAGAGAAAACGGATTTACATTTTCCAATTGTAAATTAAATAGGAGTATTTTTGTAAAGAAATTATTAATGCATGTGAAATTTAGAAAAGAGTCTTATATTAAAGGACAAAGAAATCTCAAACTTGTCTAAGGGAGAGGGAGTATGGCTTATAGATTAATTTCAATATTCTGCCATAACTTGTCTAGCATCTAGTTCCTTGTGGACCAACATAAACTTGAAATATCTTTAACGAAGTTATAGAAAAAGAAAACAAAAAAGAAAAAGTTGAAACAGCAACTACCTCTTTTCCAAGTTGACCAGGAGAATCATTTGGCACCCTAGCTTTGTCATTTATTAAAAGCTGGGTTGTCTGCCCAGAAAAGTCCCAAATGTACAACTGCATCATCCATAACATAGAATCATACATTACCAAAGGAACATAGACAATTTATAAACAAAATCATTTAATAGTTAACTCACTGAGTTATGTGCAGAATTGAAAATGTCACTAGCTTTCTTGTAGAAGTCAGACAAATTTTCCTGAAATCATGTTGTAAAGTATCAATTACCATAATATAAAGCTACTTTGAATAAAACAGAAAGTAGGTTATGAACATTTTTTAAGAAATTTTTTTAACCCTGTCCAAACACTATCCGGAAAAAGAAAACAAACAAATCATGAATGAGACCTTTTGGCTTATCTTTGCTACCAGTGAACTGGTTTCCCATGAAACAAATATCCTAACTTGCAAGGGGAACAAATCTGGCAAACAATCCTCTGCATTGAAGAGGCTCCCAAAATCTTTCACCGCATTATTAAAATCATTATACCTACAAGAAGAGTAAGATTAATCAATTTTTCACTCGTATGAATTATATGTGCTTGTAAGACCAGTATTTATTTTCTTACATGAAATGAAACGATATTATTCTCTACTACTCTAAAATAATTTATACCAGTAGGAAAGGGAACAAACAACAAATCAATATTGAATTTCTATAAGATGACAACTCCGGTACCCTTCAAAATTTATCATGTCTTTAGAATTATTCTTATATCTAAATATTATCAAAACAAAATATATTTTTACATAATCATGCACATGATTAAATTTTAAAGACTTAAACTACTTTGACAAATATCCAAATTTTCTCTATAAGTGTAACTGTTTCTGTTAACATCATGCACAGAACAAAAAATCGTATTAAATAAGGGCATGCAAACCAAGTAGACTGCTCCTAACAAACAGAGCATATTTTTTCCTATATCCTAAAACAGCATTTTGTTTATACAGGAATTAGAATGATTATCTCAAATTTAATGCTACACTTGGTTTATACAGCATTTTGTTTATTCTCTACTACTCTAAAATAATTTATACCAGTAGGAAAGGGAACAAACAACAAATCAATATTGAATTTCTATAAGATGACAACTCCGGTACCCTTCAAAATTTATCATGTCTTTAGAATTATTCTTATATCTAAATATTATCGAAACAAAATATATTTTTACATAATCATGCACATGATTAAATTTTAAAGACTTAAACTACTTTGACAAATATCCAAATTTTCTCTATAAGTGTAACTGTTTCTGTTAACATCATGCACAGAACAAAAAATCGTATTAAATAAGGGCATGCAAACCAAGTAGACTGCTCCTAACAAACAGAGCAATTTTTTCCTATATCCTAAAACAGCATTTTGTTTATACAGGAATTAGAATGACTATCTCAAATTTAATGCTACACTTGGTTGTCCTTCTATGTCCATGTAAGGTTAGAACCACTTATATTGAACAAGTAATTGTCCCATAACTATGATACAGAAATCATCCGGTTGCACAAATTTCATTCAAAATACAATGTCATCAAAAAGGAACTCGCACCATGCACATCCCTTAAATACGTACCAAATACAAGCCCACAAAGAGGTTGCAACCTCAACACGCAATAGACTTCCATATTACTACATCCCTAAACAAATATTTAGAACACTCCATCAGCTCTTAGGCCCGATTCCAATTGCTCCCCAAAAAAAAAGAGAGCAAATAATTACAAACAAAAACAGCATAATGGAAAGACCAACATAAACATAAATTTACAGCTCAATGAGTCAATGCATTGTCAACTCCCAAGAAGACCACAAATTTTAGCTTAATTTCAATACAACAGTGCCTAAAAGTAACAAATTGACGCTCACCTTTTGAGAGCACGCAACCAAATTCCTTCAGGAACCAAGGCATAATGACGACCTGAAAAACCCACCTCCAAATTCTTAATCTTCTCACGATCCTCTTCCTTCTTGAGATGGAGCAAAATTTCAGACTCAGAATCACAGTTTGACCACACTGTGTACAAAACACCTTCTACACGCTCACCTTCAACTCCTTCTGCATCTACCCACCACCTTCAACCAAATCCAAACAAAATAGTTCAATTCAATTCATTTATAATGCAAGTAACAAATCGTGAACTTCAATTTCTTAAGGACACAAAAATCAATCAAACCTAATTACGCCACGTATTTACGAACCAGTTGCGAGAAAATCGAACAGCGAAAAAACCCCCAAAAATCGGAAACAATAATGAAGTCTTAAAGCAGAAAATGAACATTGAGTGAGTGAGGAGTGAAGATAGATACCTGTAGGGAAGCAAGTAGACTCTCTCGTCGGCGAAATCACGTTCATCTTCTTGAAGTAGGCGACGGTGAGGACGGAGGGAGTACGAAGAATCGAAGTCGTCGGAGAGGTAATCGGCGTTATCGGAGAAGAGATTGTCCATGGAGAAGAAAGGTAGGGTTTGGGAGAGTAGAGAACGAGCAAGGGACTTGCAGAGACGGAGAGTAGAGAGAGAAAGAAGAGAGAGAAAACGGGTCGGTTTGAGGAGAAAGAAAGACAAACGGAGCTTTTCCGTTAAACGGGTCATAACGCTTCCTCCTTGGGTCAAAAGACACCCCGTTTTAAAACACACGACTCTTTATTTTTTTGCCAATTTATTAATTAGTTCAAAAATATATTATATTCAGCAATATAATCTATAAGGATTGTCTGAATTGTTTTAAAAAAAAATGTAAGAAAAAAATCATGCATTCTTTATATAAACCAAATTTATTTATACATAGAATAGAAATTATTAATTTTATTGTTTCACGTAATTATAATTTGTCATTATAAAATAAATTTAATTACAATTTTGCCTCATCTATTATTATCAATTTATAAAATTGGTCATTTTATTTTAAAAGTCGATCGTTTTAGTTTCTCTCGTATTTTTTAACTAATAAATGATGATTTAACATATTTTTAATGACGTGATATATAATTATATAATATAAAATCATTTAAATGTATTGATTATTTATATGTTATTAATTAAATTAAAAATATAAAAAAAATTAAAATTAAAATTAAAATATAAGTTTTTACGATATTTTATTCAAATTTCATAAGTATTAATTATTTTACAGTATTCTATCATATGTCACGTTATTTAAATTATCTCATATCATAATTTTTTTAGTTAAAAAATAAAAGGAATAGATAAAAATTATCGACTTTTAAAAATAGATGAACTAATTTCATAAATTAATAAAAATAAATAGACTAAAATTACAATTAAATTTATAAAATATTAATAGTGTTATGATCTTTAAACTTTTATTTTATACTGAAATTTAAAGAGATATTTATTGATTACCATTTAATAACAAATTATTATTAGATTTATTAAAGGTTAAAAAATATCTCATATTAAATTTATTATCATTTATCTTTAAATTATAATTTAACTGATAAATGTTAAAATTAATAAATTAAATATTATATTTTAAATTTGAATTTTAAATTTGAATTTTAAAATTCTAGTTATATCTGACTTTCATAATAATTAAACTAGTTTATTTATAAAAAAAAAAATTATTATTTTATTAAAAGCTACAACACTTAATTTCTGTATGGTTTAACGGATATGCTGCAACACTTAAAAGGCTTATTTTTTCAGTCTATTTTTTAGTTAAATGTGTCTTTAATAAATTATTGGGAGTTTAAGATAGAGGATATTTCTATGTTAAATTTTCTTTTTTTTTTTTTTTT
>JBBPBS010000753.1:1515406-1566562 GCA_037974835.1 Cicer judaicum
ATTAATAATAATGATAATAATAATAAAGTGACCAAAATTGTAATTAAACTTATTTTTTAGTGTCAATTTCTTCTTTTATTTTTATAAAAATGTATAATAATTATCCTAATTTCAAATCAGTAAAATTAAAATTCATAACTCTCTAATTTTTTAAATAAACTTGTATAATTATTAAGAGGTTTTGATTGCAAAACTCGTACAAACATAAGTCTCCAATTACATTTTAGAAAAAATAATTAAACACTAGAGAATTTAAGTGAAATAGATTTTAGAGTTATTGAAATTAAATGTAAAATTTTATGGATCTATATTGTAAAATCACATTAAAAAAATTTATTATGTTATTTACTTGATTGATAACAAAACTCATAAATCATTATAAAAATTTATAACTAAAAATTATTGAAATGAAATTATGACTAAAAATAATTTAATATTATAACTGTCATAAACATAAAAGCCTAATTTAATAAAAGATTAAAAACAAAAAGTTTATTCAACCAAAGTGTTTCAGCCACATTTAAAAGAACAAATAAAAGCCTCCGCTCTCTCTTTTGATTGAGTGGTGTCACCTATCTACCTCTATTAAAACGAAGAAGATTAATTTTTTAAATTGAGAAAATTTAGCAATCTGTTAAATAATTAAACACAAGTGAGTAATGAATTTTAGATGAAGACAAATTAATTGAGAATAATGAGTTTAAATTATGATAGATTGTTATATTTTACTTACAACTTTTGATAAGAAAAATATAGATATTCATTATGTTTGTTGTTGAACACTCTCGCACCCTAAAAATTTGTTGGATTATGATATCTAACATCCAATTATTTAATGTCATAAAATTATTTTATATTTAATTAATTTAAATTAATTTAAATTTTAAATTGATATTTTCTTTAAGAGTATTGGTGTCCAATAAAACTCTAAAGATACTAAATAGTTTATTTTTATTTTTTATATAAATATCTAAGGCAAACATATGTTTAAAGTAACGAACACCTTAGAATTAAACACTTATAAGGAAGTTTATATTTGTCTCATCTAATTACACCAACGGACGTCAAATATGCAAGATGTCGAATTTAATATTTATCTGTTTACTATTAGATCAAATTATTCGGTTTTTATTTTATTATTCTGTGTACTACGAAATGAAATGTATACATTTACATAGAAAGGAGAGGGCTACCCCCAATAGTTCAAGTATATGAAATAAATCATCTAAATAGAATGAATGTATTAATTATATGTTTTAGTCTAATGACCATCCATTGGCGGATCTAAAATAGTTGCACATTGTCACCCAATGGACATTCATCATGTTGCCATGCATTATTATTCAATAACCTCTTTTTGAAAATAATAATTTCATACTTGATTTTTATTAAACATCATATATGTAAATTTTTATAGGTATGCAAAAATATTCATAGATATGTAATTAAATTCTCCTAAATACATGCAAGAGTTTAATTCTTAGCATTCAAATTAAACTTCCCCTAAACATATGCAAAAAATTATTTTTTTTAGTATTATTATTTAATTACATTCATTATATATCCATCATATATTTGTCTCTCCCTTTTATCATCTGTCAAAAAGGTTGGGAAATAAAAGAAAATATAAAGTACAATTGTTGGGAGCAATAATATAAATATATTGCACATAGAAATCATGTAATTGATAAATACATTATAAATCAAACTTGCCAAATTTGCATTTAAGATCACAAAATATAGCATGTATAATGATCAATAATCACTCTAGTCAACATTGCAATCAAGATATGGATAATGATAACCAAAGCAATTTGACATAATTACATGTAAGCATTTTAACATACTTGTGAATTAGTCGATAAATATATATTCTTTTCAATTTTTAGAAAAAAAAAATGAATTGACTTCAGGTTTAAGAAACATTATATTTTCTTAAAACCTCCTGAATATTATGGAATTAATATCCTTAAATATTTCAAAATTTCATAACATAAATAGGATACCTCTTTTCTCTTTCCTATTTCACAAGAGGCACCCTTTTAATTTGAACATGATAATGCTTACGGTTAGAAATAGATCAAATTTTTTTTTAGAACTATATAGAGAGAATAAGCGCAGGGAGCAAAATAAGATGAATGTGACATCATGTTAAATATAATTTATCTCTTTACAAAACACTCTTATACTAATAATGTTTGTACTTTTCAAAAACTAATTTTTTAAATGGATTAGATTATGCCAATGGATTTGTTCATACTAAAAAAAAATAACTTTTTCACAAAATTTTTTGAAAACACATAAAATTTACTGTCATTAGTAAGTCTGTTAGAGACTTTTTTATTGTTTTTATTTCTACCTATCATGCTTAAAATATATTCAAAGACTTGAAATCAATTTTCACAAAAGAAGTATGCAACAAATAAGACTCATTTACACATACATATATTAATATGTCTTAAAGTGCTCAAATCAATTTTTGACTTCATGACGTGTAAATATATCAAAACGACGATTCATCAATATTAGAGACAACATTTTCACAATAAAAACAAATCAAATATATTTTTAAGAACACAATGTGCATGTCCTATTTTTAAGAACACAATGTGTATATTAGAAAAAAATACACAAATCATGTCACGAAAACTAATCATATATTATCTCATTGAAATACTTTAAAAATAAATCATAAACAATTATATATATTTAAAATATGTTTCAAAAGGATATTTTTTAAAAGACACATTATAAACTTTTATTTTTTAAATTCATATTTAAAATATTATACTCACGTTTGAGTAATGTATAGACTACTCAATATATGCAAAATAATTGAAAAACATGATAAAGAATGATTTCAACACCATAAAGAGGTGAATTTGCACAAAATGGTGTTAATTTATTTAATATTTAACATGATAATTTGAAAGATGTTATTGTACAAGTATGAGAAAATCATTCAATGAATTATACTTGAGAAAACAACTATTTGTCTAATCATCAAGAACACTGACTTATTTTAAATGTCTTTATAACAAGGACAATAATTTTGAATATCAAACTCGTTACACTTGTTTACACCATCATAAAATGTTTAGGAACAAAAAGTGAAAACAAGTTTGAATTTATGATAAGAATTAGACATATGTATGTACAAGTAATGACAAATAGTAATATAATAAATTAAACTTTAAAGTCGTACTTACATAAAAAAATATGATGCATTCTAAATTTCAAGAGCATCCAATCAATCATATAATATAATTGCAAAAAAAAAAAAAAAATATTCATGCTTATCATGATGCAAATATCATAATAATTGGGATTGAGATTATCTATTTTAGAGATCTTTCTCACTCGAGGTTTAACAATGCTAAGTCTTTGTATATTTTGAAGCTTCACTTCATGTTCATCCACTTTTCTTGATTGATGGTCAAAATGAGACAATTTAGTTTTTCTTGTTGAGAGAGTTCCTACATTATGACATTAATTCAAGATTGTTCTATTTTGGCTTCATTATTGATTTTTGGCTATGTTTGAGAAATCGTAGTCACATTGTTACATTGTTGTCATATTTTTGGAATATCAATCAGGTTTTTTTTTTCCACCATTGTGTCTTCCAATAATTTGTTCTTAATTACATGTTTTGGAAGAAATGTCAACAATGATGTGGGTGTAGGGGTGTCAAAAGCAAATAGTTCAAACTCATTTAAAAGTAGTTGATGTTTTCCAACTATATCATCGTGATAGACAACAATAGTTTTGATCAAATGAAGCTTATTTACTATCAATAACGTTATGCTCTTACGGAAAACGTTATGATACTACTTCCATAATAAAAATGAAACATTTTTGCTTAAATTGATCTTTCTCTCAGTTTCTGATGATGATGTTTGAACATTATCAACTTGGTGATTTATCTAAAATTAACATTGTAGTTGTTTTTCTTTACCGTTTTATCTTTCATCGTGAAATCAATATATTCATCAAACATTATATTCATAATTTCATCTACGGTTTGTGCCTCTATAATATTTATAGAATGTAGAGTATTTAAAAAATATACTTTGATCATATTTGAAAACAAATTTGTCCATACTATCTTTATCATGCAAAACATAGTAATGACATTAAAAAATGTGAAGGTATGATATGTTTTGTTTTCTATTTTTCAAAAATTCAAATGAAGGTTAGTTCAACATATTTTTGAATAGAGCCAAAATTAAAAACATGACAAACAATTTTATGGCTTATCTCTAAACTTATTTTTCAACACTTATTTCATTTAAATTTGTTCTAGCCATTTATTGTAATTATTTATAAAACTAAGAAATAAAAATAACTCCACATTGTTGGAAAGTTCTTCTGACAAGAAAATAATGTGAAATATTATTTTCATTAAAGAATGACTTTCAAATTTTCCTTGATCACTTCTTATAAAATGATAATTCCTTTTAAAACTTTTCTACAAGTAATTTTGAAAATTTTTAAAGACATCATCTTTATGATTTTAATGATAAAATCCTTTTATTTTTTTCAAAAGAATTAAAACATGATTTGATTGAGAATTCATTTAAGTATAAAACATAAAGATTTTTGTTTAAAGTAAAACGTAAGAATATTTGTTTTACCTCAAATGTGGGTTTAAACAATAAATTTAAAATAAATTTTACAAAGTTATCATTCACATATCAAACATATTTAATCAATACAAAATTATTACAACTAATGATACATGTACATTTGATTTGTTAATATTTTTAAATGTTATATACTCTTCAAAATTTTGTAATGAGAGGAGGCACCATACTTTTACATTCATAAGTATACCTTATCAATGTATAAATGTTTTTTCTTAATTGTTGGATGATGTTCCTGCATCTCAAGTAAATAATGATTTTGGTACCAATATTTATTTGGGTCTTTGATGATTAGTGTATCTTCTTCCATAATATTTTTTCTTATGATAACATTTTAACTCCTTATGATCAAACTTGTCATAATAAGAATATTCCTTCTCAATTTTTTTGCAACTAGAGTATTTTGGTCTGTGACGAGAATGTTCTACGTCAAAATGATCATATTTGTTACCATAAGAATATTGTTTAGCTTTTTCAATTTTTTCCTATGATAACATATTGATTAAAAGTGTCCATATTTGTTAGAGTATGAATATTTTTTTATTACATTTCTCGCCTTTCTTTTTTGAGACAAAAAAAGTTTTCATAAAGTATTTTTTTTTTAATATTTAAAACATAAATCATCTTTGGCAAATATCTTTTATTTAGATAACATGTTCTTTCGAAAAATTTTAGTAATTTTTACCATGTTGGTTAATAATGAACTTTTATTTTTAAAGACTTACTTTCTTCTATAGTTTCATAACATTTTGAAAGATAATTTTTTATGGTTATATCGTTGAGAATATTTTGTTGCTCAAATATTTTTAAATGAGATTGTTGCAAATCTTGAATGATTTTAACATATTCATCATTCTTAAATTGTAGTTCTTCCTTTTGTTTCTTTATCTCATAAAGTTGATTTAGTATAAATATGAATATATTAGACACTTTCTTCACGAATGTGTTATTTTGAAGATGCAATAATAATTTTTTGAATGATTGATATATGTTATATTCTTTTTGAAATCATTTGATTATTGAGTAGATATCTATATATGCACTTGTTGATGTGAAAATCTTTTTTCTTGTTCACTTATGTAATTTATGTTTCTCAAATAAAACTCAATACAATCATTAGTAGATCCTCATTCATAAAATTTGTTGTCATTCAAATATACATTAAAAAAAATTACCCCAACAAAGTAGCGTTCAACAACGTTTTGAAGTTTCAAATTTATTGATTATTGAATCTATAATAATTAATAATGTATTTTTCAATATAAACAACTAAATTATTTATAAAAAATTCATCAATAATTTTATTTATGAGTCATGTCTTAATATTTTTTATTGTTAAATATTTTTTATTTGAAGTTGAAATTTTTTGATAATGTGCCAATACGTACAAATAAAAATATCAATAAAGTAAAAGTTTTTTTGACTTCGTTGTTTTCTCTTAATTTTTTATCAATAAATTTATTTAGGGTAACCAAATTAAAAGTATACTTGTTCTAAAAAATAATATTGTTTGAGGTAGCCAAAGCTACTCCATTTCTACATGAGGCAAAAGCTTCTAAATGAGTGGTTTATTGCCACTTTTTGGGTCGGGAGTCACATCCTTTAGTCGTTTTATTTCTTTCATTTTATTTAAATCAATAGATATATATTTTTTCTTTTGTGTTTTATATGTAGTTCTATTTAAGTGCGACATTGTTTATCTTCTTGTTATCTATTATAGTAGGGTGTTCTCAAAACCAATCATAATTGTCGCCATTAATAATATTCTCTCTAGTCGTCAACAAACTACCAAACTTATGATTAATTTGAGAAATTAGATATCAAATATAGTTAAATTGAGTTTAAAGTTGAAAAATCTCTAATATGATAAATATAAAAATAATATGGAATCTCATTCTATAACTATTTGTTTGTTTGTGTTTCACAAAATGTAGAAAACATTTTTATGATGGATATATGATGTAATATTGGGTGAATATAACTTATTATTATTTTTTGTTTCTTTAATGATGTTTTGTTTTATTATCACTAAAATATTTAATTACTTGTCAATTTTTTTATCATTTATTAAAACTATTTTATTTATAATTTTTTATTTAATTAAACAATTGTGTTTCTTAAAATATATATACCTTAATATATAATGATACCAATTTTTATTTAAATATCCCATTTTTAAATACTTTTTATTTTGAAATCTAAATACCTTGAAATTTTTATTTTGAGGATTTTTTATTTAAATAATTTATGAAATGCCCTAATTTAAAAAATATTTACACAAGTGTCCTACATTTTTTTCAAGTAAAAAGTCGCTTATTCGAGAACCAACCGGTTGAAAGTAATTTTAAAATTGTTATAAAGTGGTTGGGGAACGACCTCTAACTAGTTTTTTATTTATTTTAATTTTTAATTTTTTTTAATTTTTAATTTTACCATTATCTTATTAATTATTTAATATATTAAAATTAATTAAATTAATTAAAAAAAATATTAATAATAAATTAAAATAAAATATATTAATAAATTAAAAATTAATTTTATATTTTAATTATTATTATAATAAATAATTATTCTAATAATTAAAAATAATTATAATTAAAATGATTAAATAAAAATGATTAAATGATAGTATAAATTAAAAAAATACATCAAATTATTGAAAAAATAATAATAACAATTAAATAAAAAAATTATATCTATAACATGAAAATGAAATAAAATATATTAAATTAATGATAAAAAAACATTATATTTGAGAAGAAAAAAAAATTTAAATTTATATTAATAATGTCAAGTGACCTTTAGTCTTACATCTAGGATGTCGTCAAACTCATTTAGTTCTATGAACCAGTTAAAGTTATTTCAATTTATCTTGATTGTAAATTTTATTTTTAATTAAAAAAAATTTGAATAATTGAGTGCATAGAACAAATCTCAAAGCTTAAAATACTGATAGAATTACATATAAATTATTTATCAAATAAATTCTTAAATAAACAACAAAAGTTAACTCCACGATATTTAAATCAACTATTTATTAATTAAACTGATTCCATTTATATTAATATCTATATTATTTTTTATCAATGTAGTATATATAAATTTAAATAAATAAATATCTGTTTTAGTAAAAAAACACTCAACAATCAAATCAACGATATTTTTCCTTAAATTTAAATTTGAATGGAAATATTTTCAAGATAACATGCACGATATCGTTTCGTATTTAAAGATATGACAGAATGGCAGAATTAAATGCATTTCTATGTCTGAATTCTCCCTTGGATCGATAGAACGGATATAGTGGGACAAAACAACAAAAATGAGTCTCATTTGATTATTTTATATATGTTAAAAAATATGACTTTATTAAAGGATTTTACTAATAAATAATTTAAGAGTGTTTGTTAAAGAATAAAATTAAAAATATTTTAAAAATAACACATTTTAAACTTTCAATTGGTTGAAAATACAACTTTCAAGAAATAATTAATTAAATATTTCTATAATTAAATTATTAACAAAAATACTTGTTGTATTTGTTTTTACTGAATTATCCTAATAGTTCTGTCACTACTTACATTATAGAATCGTAAAAAAAAAGTAAAAAAATTAATTATAAAAAAATAAGAAAGATAAAAAAAAAGGTAACTACCATTCTTTTGGTAGTAAATCACACATTTGAATTTTATTTGTTCAAAGTGAATAATTCACTCTATAAATATTGATTATCAAATAAAGAATTATTGTTATTTTGTATAAATATATATTCAATTTGATTATTATATAATTAATGATTCATTTACTTCAATAACTATTCACTTTAAAGAGGTTGAATTTAAAAAAAAAAATTAACTTAAAATAAAATAAAAGTCAACAATCTTAATGTAACATCCTCAAATATATTTAACCTAAAAATAGATAGTTAGATATGTTATTAATTAGTAATTTTGATAATCCAATATATATTAGGACGAATTTTAATCAATAAAATAAATAGTTAAACTTAGCAGAGCCGAAATGAGACGGTTTATAACCGGAGTTAAGTAAGTAACTTGTTAGTAAGGCAAGTCACAAACCCAAAGCGTATAGGTTTCATGTTTTGTTGCCTTCTCTATCTCTCTCTATAAGATTTCTCCACAGCGAATAACGAATAAATAAATAAATAAATAACCCGAAATAACGGCATATTCTGTTCCACCAGAATAGCACGGCTCATATTTTGATCGACCAAGTCTTTCGCATTTTTCTCTCCGATATCCTATTAACAACCTCTTATCCTCTTTTCAATAACCCATTCAATCCTCTTATATTCTTTTCTTTCATCTCATTCCACACTCTTTTTCTTTTATTCTTATAAAAAACACGCACACACTATATACTCAAACATTAATAATAACTAATTCATGGTTGTGAAGATGATCAAGTGGCGCCCTTGGCCGCCAATTCTCTCCAAAAAATTTGACGTCAAACTCACCGTAACAAAACTCTTATCCTCCAATCTGTTACCTCAATCTTCTTCCAAATTAACGCTTCAGATTAAATGGAAAGGTCCTAAGTCAACCCTCGCTTCTTTGCGACGTTACTCCGTTGCTAGAAACTTCACCAGATATTCTCAAATTCAATTAGACGACGCTGGCGATTATGTCGTTTATTGGGATGAAGAATTTCATAATCTTTGTAGTCTAAACGCTCACAAAGACAATGCCTTTCTTCCCTGGGAAATCGCTTTCAATCTCTTTGATGTAATGTCTCTCTCTCCCTTTTCCCTTCTTTCCACGCACTTTATTTTATATTTTAATAATCGATTATTATATTAAATTCAAGAGTATAATAAAAAAATAACCGTGTCAAAAATGATTTTTTTTTTAATTGATGGATTATATTTGTTATAGGTTTCTTGTGTTTGTAGGATTCAAGAAATTTTGGATGATTCTGTGTGTTGGGTTGTCAGCGATCATCTGTTTTTGTTTTTTTTGCTTCATAGTATTTTCTCTGAGAAATTTGTTGTTGTCTTTTATTTCACCTACTCATTTATCTTTTCAACTGCGAATTTAAGGTCATTAATTGAAAGGGTGCGGTTTGTTTTGTGTGTTTGTGGGTTACAGATAATGTCACTGTTGACGTATTGTATTTTTTTCACAGAATTAGGTACTAATTTGTCCAAAAATATAAGTAAAAATGGGTAAAAAAGAGATATATTTAATTGAAATTCGAACCAATATTTATTAATAAGAAGGGGTTAAAAAGTGGATATATTTAGTTTAAATTTGAATTAAATATAAATTTTTTTAATTAATTTTTATTCATATTTTGAGGAAGTTATTATTTTTTAAATATAAATTAAAATTTTGGAATTTTCGTTCCGGTTTGTAAGAGTAGTTGACTTTTTGGCATTATTATGATTTTCTTGAGTGTAACTATTAATTTATTATTTTTTTAATGTTTTAATTAATAAGGGCATATTATTGTGTTCATTCGTTTACTTTGCTAAACAGAATTTTTGTTGGTTTTTTTAAATGAATTGTAGGGATTGAATGAAAGGTCAAAGAAAAAGAGTATTGTTGGAACAGCTTTGTTGAATATTGCTGAATTTGCAAATTCATCTGTTCAAACTGGTTTTGATTTGAACATTCCACTCACAATACCCGGTGGTTCTGCAGAGCAATCTCCTTTACTTTTTGTAAGTCCATTTAACTAGACCTTTCTGTGGTTCAATTTACTGTCACGACAATAAATTAGTCACATTCTAGCTTAGGATTTTTGTCTTTGTTCTTGTTTTCACAATATACAGCTCAATTCAATTGTATGCAGATATCAATTAGTTTGGTGGAGGTAAGAGGTTCTCATGGAAACACAGATTCATTTCAGAGATCAATAGTTCCTGTATCATCTCCGCCGGCCCAGTCAGCTGGTACTACAATGCCAGAGAAAGATGACCTTTCTGCAATTAAAGCTGGTCTTAGGAAAGTAAAGATTTTCACAGAATATGTATCCTCCAGGAAATCACAAAAGGCGTGCCGTGGAGAAGAAGGAAGTGATGGCAAGTGCTCTAGGAGTGAGGATAGTACTCCTAATTACCCTCTAGACTCTGACTCACTCGATGATTTTGAAGGAGATTCGGACGAGGGAAAGGAGGATTCTTCCAGTGCTGGGAATTCAATCAGTTATGGAACATTGGCCTTTGCAAATGCTGGAGGATCATTATTTTATTCCAATGCGAGGATGAATTCCGACGATGGCGATTGGGTTTACTACAGCTATAGAATGCCTGATGCTGGGGGTTTGCAGATAGAGGATTCAACTGCATCTTCTTCCGAGCCTTATTTATTGCAAAGTACAAAGCGCAGCATACTTCCATGGAGGAGGAAGAGGAAGTTGAGTTTTCGATCTCCTAAAGGTCACAGGGAAGTTCCATTGTTAAACAAGGCCTATGCCGAAGATGGTGGTGATGATATAGATTTTGATCGCCGGCAACTTAGTTCTGATGAATCCTTTTCTTCGAAGGTAACTAAGAACTATTTCTTACTTGTATATCAAGTTATCAAACCAATTTTGTTTCCAACTCTTTGGAGTAGCTTTACTTTTATAACAGTTTTAGGCTAGCCTTTATTCATTGGTCTGGTAGAGATTGTAAACTGATAGAAAATATGTTATACTGTTATATTTTACTTAGAAATGAGTCATATAAACTTATGTTGCTCACTGTTATTGATAATTTTATATTGTTTGCTAGTTTCACAAGACCGAGGATAATTTGTGGGCGAATGGATCATCAGTCTCAGAATTTGGAGATGATTATTTTGTTGTTGGAAGTTGGGAGCAGAAAGAGATTGTGAGCCGCGATGGTCACATGAAGCTTCAGACACAAGTCTTCTTTGCCTCAATCGACCAACGCAGTGAACGTGCAGCAGGCGAGAGCGCATGTACAGCTCTCGTTGCTGTAATTGCTGATTGGTTCCAAAACTACCATGATCACATGCCCATAAAGTCCCAATTTGACAGTTTAATTCGAGAAGGCTCCTCAGAATGGAGGAACCTGTGCGATGATGAGACCTATAGAAACCAGTTCCCCGACGGGCATTTTGATCTAGAAACAGTCATTCAAGCAAACATACGTCCACTTTCTGTTGTTCCCGGCAAGTCATTCATTGGTTTCTTCCATCCAGAAGGAATTGATGATAAAAGATTTGAGTTTCTCCATGACGCCATGTCTTTCGACAACATTTGGGATGAGATCAGCAGTTCTGAACACGAGTGGCTTAACAACGGTGAAACTCATGTTTTTATTGTTAGTTGGAATGACCATTTTTTCATTCTCAAAGTCGAATCCGATTGCTACTACATCATTGACACTTTGGGAGAGAGGCTTTATGAAGGATGCAATCAAGCATACATCCTTAAATTCAACAGCAACACAGTAATACACAAAACACAAAATGTTGTTCAATCATCATCGAACGATAAAACAACCGATGGCCAGCGAACTGTTGCACAAATATTAGAGTGCAACAACAAGCAGGCCGGACAAGTTAACGGTAATAAGGAGGGTGATTCTATTGCGGCAGATGAAGAAGAGGAGGTTGTGTGCAGAGGTAAAGAAGCATGCAAAGAGTACATAAAAAGCTTCTTGGCTGCAATTCCTATCAGAGAGTTGCAAGCTGATATAAAAAATAATATCGCATTTTCGCCTCATCGAAGATTACAAATTGAGTTTCACTACACTCAATTGTTACAGTCTTGTATATCAATTCCTGATGTGGAAATGGCTGCAGCAGAGACCCTTGCTCTTGCAATAAATGAGATTTCTACTTAATGGTAGTTTAGAATTTAGATTGAAGAAATTAAGTGTACATAAGCTAACTAGTTTTTACAATTTTAACTAATAATTTACATTATGGTAGTAGTCTACAAAGAATGCTCTTTTTTTGAGCTTTAGATTCTTTATTAATCATTCTTGGGAAGGGAATTATGTAAATGGCTCTGTAATATCTTTTTCAAGTGAGTGCAAAGTACTGCAAACTTTTGGCATCTAACATAAAGATTTTAATACTCCTGAATGCTGTTGTATATAGCTGTTTACAGACTTTTTACGCATGTTACGTCTGTGTTTTGCATTTTGATTGAGATTCTGATTTCCTATGGTTCACAATATACTAGTAGTACTAGCTAGTTGGTAGAGTTGGCTTTCTTTTTAGGTGAAATTCAAAACTCTAGTACTTCTTAGGAGTGTCATTAGAATTTGTCTTTAATCTAAAATTTGCATTTCTTTTTATTTTTCTTTCTTATTTTTATTTTATTTTTCTTTATAAAAATTAAAACAAAATCTGGAAATGGTGAATACATTTCATTCAATTTGCTTCTACTTTGAACTTCAAAATCGACATGTTCTATTTTAAATAGTGCCTCTTATCATTGAAATAGTTTTTCAATTAAAGTCTTCACTATTATAATAAAATATTAAAATAAAACACAATAAAATATACTTTTGAAAAGAAAAACACTAAAAAATACGTATACGAGAACGTAATAAAATAATATTAAAATATATTTAGTCAAAAAGGTATATCAAAAAATTAATAAAAATATTTATGTTATCTATTTAATTTTTTCTTTAATTATTTTATTCAAATGTTCAATTAATTACTATCTTTTTTTTCGTGAGCAGGCATGGTATACTTACATGATTGATATGAGTTGCATTAGGTCAACTTTTTAAATTAAATTAAATTCTTAAAAATAAAATTGTGTGGATTGTAGTGGTGTTCTGATGTGAACATTCAAAGTCAAAAAACTTTAGATAGAATTTTTTTTTTGAATAAAACTTTTGCTAGAGATGAAGTTATTCAACTTATTGGAAAAAACGATTAATTGATGCTACCACAATAATTTTGGTGTTTAATCCAACTTGATTTATCTAAAATAATAAATTAAAAAAATAAATAAGTAAATACATATGCACATAAACACTTAATATTATTCAACAATTATAGTCATGGATATGCATATAAATAATCAATATTATTCTACCATTAATTTAATCATCAATAATTAACATTGTTCATTTTAAAATACCCTAATCATGTTTACTCCTATTATAGTTGTGGTTACATGTGTTTGGAAGAGTTTCATGGATTTGTGATCTACATTGGGCTGCCTTGCCTATAACTTGATTTGGGCCCGGCCTATGTAAAGCCCAAGGTTGGATCCAAAACAATATACACCAAAAATATTTCAAATTTATTTCATGATATTTTATAATTGATTCTTGCATCGTAGACCTCATGATAATATCGCATTTAATGTTAATAAAATTAATTAGCAATTCAAAAAATATAATAGTAAATTAGTAATTTGGTCAAACAAACTTTAGTAACCAAGATATATTATATAGAGGAAACATTAAAGGAGAAAATCAACCAATAATATACATTAATATTAATTTGTAATTGATCATTACCAAAATAATTTTATTTCCTTCATAAGTTTTGTAGCAAATAATTCACACAACTTGAAATAATTTTATCTCCTTATTAAAATTATCGAAATAAATTTCAACAATCTATTTTTTATAATTCATAATCATAAATACTACTTGAAATTTTATATTATGCACACTCACCATTTTCTTATGAACGAATTTGAAATTTCTAAATTTTGAAATTTTGTTAAAAAAGACTCACTGGTGACTCCAAAATATAATATTAAAATATATACAAAATTTTATTCTTTCAATTATTGTTAAAATAATTAATATAAAATATTAATATTTTTTATTTATTATATCGTTTTCGTATATACTCATGTTCTTACCGTTAGTTATATTTATACCGTCAATTCCAAAAATTTCTACGAATACTAATAATGAAAATCGAAATTAATTAGAAAGAAATCTTTAACTTTTTACCTTTATACATTTGAGATTTTTCAAAATATAGTCTAATTCAAAGAAATCGTATATACACATTTTTCTCAAAATATGTTTCTAATTAATGGGGGCGTTGAAACATAATTTATACCGTAGGGGTTCAACGTATTTAAGTTCATACAACGAAAATATAATTAGATTAAAGGCACTTTTATTTTATAATATTATATATTCTATAATTAGAAATATTGTAGGGATTCAACGTCTGTATTAATTGAAAATATTGCGTATTTGTTTGTAAAAGGAAACCATTATCCTAAATTTAAAGTTGAAAATATTCTATTTTTCCAATCTAACATTGATGAAAAATAATTGTATCAATTAAATTGTAAATTTAATTTTTTTTGACCGATCAAGATTCTTTAAAAAATTAAACTTAAATTTGAGTTAATTGCATTATAATTTTTTTAATAAAATTATTAAAATGAAGAAACCGTATAAACACAAAATATGGTATACTTCAAGAAACTGTACAAACACATTTATCAATTATAATATTATACAAAATATATATTTTTACATCATTAGTCGATCAGTCACAATCATAATAATTAAAATTCTTAATTGAGATTCTTTTTTGCTTATTCGAGTGTACTTTGTTCATTTTTAAAAACCATAACCTTATATTAGGAATTTGACTACATGTTGATTTTTAAGAACAATTTAACTTTTTTTTAATCAATTTCAAAATAATTTATTATTATATAATTTAACTATCATTTCATATTTTTATTTAATTGTGTGAGAAAAACAATATATAAAAAATTGTAGATATTATACTAAAAAGCATTAATTTATTTTAATTGATCCTTCCTAATAAATTTGAAATATGATAACTAACCACTTAATTATCAACTATGTGGTTTTCAATTGAAATAAAATACGATTTATAAAATTTTACTTTGTAAATTACCAGGGTAATATATATAAAATTACATTTAGTTGAATAAAAAATTAATTATCACTTATTTTAATATTTTACAAATAAGTTTGAACAAGATTTATCGTGGATATACTTTTAAATCAAATTTTATAAATTGAGTTCATCACTAAGTATAGTTGGCACTGCTAACATTCTATTCAAAATTAAAATTAGATGTATTATATATCTGATTTGAATTTAATTTAATTTTTAAATACATTTAAAAATAAGTAAAAGTGAGTTGAATGATAAATTTAAAGGTATAAATGAATTTTGAATACGACTACTATATATTATAATGTCAGAATCAACTATATAGACAAACAATTTTACTTCGAGTCATAATACTTTTAAAATCAATTTTAATTATTCGAAAATGTAACCACACAACTACTGACCAAAAGAGATTGGCAATACAGAACCAATAATAATAAAGCAGGTAATTTTTTTATTAACTAGTCCCTACATACACAACATCAACATAGCTTTTTAATCTAAAAACGAGTTTCATACAATGTCCATTTCTGGACTATATTATCAGATAGATAAGCTACTATTTATGTTACATACGAATCATGTCTTAAATATATAGTACAAGAAGATATAAAAATCAGGTTGACATTTTGTTTTCACTTTTAGTTGACACACTTGAATTAATAATTACAAAAACATCACTTTATTGTCATTTCATTTTCTCTTCTCATAAACTTACAAAGAAATGGTAAAATCAACAATATCTTTTTTCACCATACCCTTTGTAAATTCTTGAAAGTAAAATATAAAATGAAAACAAGAGAATATTTTTATAATCATTAACTAAAATATATTTCAACTAAAAAAATAAACCAAATACATACTAGATTTTAGTAAGTTCAATTTCTCGGATTTTGATTGGAGTCAACAATCTCCAGATTCACACAATCGACACTTTGATAGTCATTGGATAAAGATAAGTTGATTTAGATTTTAAAGTTGATATTCAACATCCACACATTTCACACGTACTAGTTATATGCATGTATGGATTTTCCGACCAAAGAGAATTCAAATCCCAATTTCTAGCTGCAAATGTGACATTTTACAAGTCCATTTTCATTACACTCATGACATCTAAGGAAACATTCATTGTTGGTGAAGATTTTGCAACTTCCACAACAAGTTGAACAAATAGTAAATCCCATGTTAGCACAACCAATGCAAACACAATCACTAGTAACATTTGGTGTTCCTTCCAAAATCTTCCCAAGCCAACCCATTTCATGCAATCCAATCACTTCATCAGCTCCTCCAATATACCTTCCTTTGATAAAAAGCTTTGGAGGAATCACTTTCCCTCCCAACACATTCCACAACTCCTCTCTGTATTCCAAATGCAAAGACACATCCCTTTCATGGTACAATATTCTTAAATTTCTCAATAAGAAACGTATTGTGTTGCAATCTTGAAATGTTTTCCTTATCCCTCTCAAACTTGTTGTGTAAAGAATTATTGATTTGGTTCCTCCCGGTGGACATTTTTCTTCAAAATCATTAAGAGATGGGAATTCTTTGATGCATGAAACTTTTGGTGATGTGGTATTAGGACCCTTTATGGTTGTAGTTGTTGTAGCTTTGAAATTGAATTCATGTTCCTCAAAATGTTGTTTTTCATCATTATTCTCACTTCCACTAAGGTTGTTTTCTTTGTGGTTATCAAAGAATGGTGAAGTAGGAGATTTTTGGATAAGAATAAGGCCTTGTTTGGTTTTGGTTGGAATGAGTTTCAATTTTGTAAGAAAGTTGCTTCTCATTCCTTTCATGATATCTTAAGGAGTGTTACTACATGCTATGATGCACTTAAGGAGTGAAGAAAAGAAAGAGGGTGAGAGATCAATTCTGTGAGCAGAGGAAGAACTAGAGTGGGCTTAGTGATAAATTCTATGTTTCAGTTTTCTCAAAAGTGAGTAGATAAAGTAGAAATTAGAAAGTGAAAAGCTTTGTTATGTTGGTTGCTTTATAAAAAAGGATTTGAATGATCACTGCATGGTGTGGGGGCAAGGCTATACCCACCACTCTCTAATCCATCTTCTTTTATCATACTAGAGGACTGACACTTTACCTACCATTTGGTGGTGCCTCAATCATGGTAAAGTATAGTGTATCAAGCATACATATGTCAATTATATATTTAGTGTATGAGACTATGTAGTATTTGAATTTATCAACATGGTAAACACATCTTAAGGGTTTCTTTAGTTAATAATTTTATTCTCCAATTCGATTAATAAAAAATATATTCAAGGACTAAAATAATCAAAATAATATATATATTTTAAGTGTATTTTTATTTTATTTTAAATGTGGTCAACAAGTGTCATCATAATTAAAGATGTAAAAAAACTGAATAAAATTATTAAATTAAATTGAATTGAAAAAATGAATTGCATGTGCAATTCATAAACTGAACTTAATCAATTCGATTTGTAGACTATCTATTACAGTTTGGGTTTTTTGATGTAACTCAACTCGGTATAAAGACTCAAATCAGTTTTTTTTTTTGGTTTTTTTAGACACACCTAATATTTAGTTTGGTTCCATTTTTTTAGCAATTTTAATATCAGTTAATTGTAATAATTTGGTATAGTTTGGTTTACAAAATAAATTCCATTTGAAAAGATAGAGCTGAATTATAAAATTATATAAATTCAGAATTATAAATTTGGTGTACTAAATCGTAATGCCAATTCTATTTAAGACAAATTATTAACCGTTTGATACAATTTTACCAAAATACTATAATAATTTAATTTATTTTAGTTCAATTTTCTTTTCGAAATGAACAATAAAGTGTTCAGATAACAAACGCTTAAACGTTAATGTACAAAAATAATTGTTTACCCTATTAAAAAGTATGAAGTGGATGAAATGAATTTGCATCATTTACCAATTTGATGGGAGAACTGAATTGATTAGCACATGACTATAGACATATTTAATTGGTTGTTATTGGAACTCACCTATTTGTTTACCATATTCGAAGGTGACATATAGTGCTCATGGTCATATGATTAGACACCGTTTGTGTATATGCGCTACAATGGTTTAAATCGCATCACATCACTTTGGATAAATGTGGAACATGCCATGCCTTAATACGTTTCGAACACAAGTCACATATCTTTTTTTATTTATTGAAATAATAATTTTTGTTAATTAATCGTATCATGTGTATTAAGTATTTACAGCTATGATATGATAAGTTTTATACTGACATATAATATAGATTATTGATTTATCATATTCTTTTATTATTGTAATTTCTATTAGTCAATAATTTTATAATGAATGAGTGATGTTATCCATTAATGTAAATCTAATCATTAAATCCATCAAAGGTAGAAGAAATTTAACATTGATTATGAATTCAAGTGTTTTTAAGAAAAGAAGATAATTGTGATGGAACACATTTGTGGTATAACACGACAATCTTCTCCAGAGATAGAACGTGTTCAAAGCTTTATAGAGATCAAATTATAGAGTATATACAACCTATTTAATTATTTATATAAGATTTAAAATTATGTTAATTTTTTATTTTATTTTTTTGTCTTAGATGAGATGGTAAATGATACCATAACTAATTTCCATGAGTTTTAAGTTTGAATCTCCAACAAGACTTTAACTTAATAATATCTGCATTTGTCGGTCGAATTAAGATTTAAGGATATATTAGTTTTTTATCAATGTAAGTTTGTTCATTATTTTGTTATTTAATTTGAAATATATGCATCAATTCATTGCTTTTCAAGTGTTTTTGATTTTGCTTTACAATAATTTGTTTTCATTATTTGTTTAACTTATTTGTGATTGAGATTGACATTTTTCTTTGTATTAATTATTATTTAAAAAATAAATATAAATATATTATTCACTTTATATTATAATAAAATACATCGCTTTTTAATAAAAATACATTTATATAATTCAAACATATTTCATTCTAAAAAATGATATTTGTAGAAAAAATATTTAAAATAAACTACGTAAAAAAACCTTAATTTTAACTAACTTATATTTATAAAATAAAAATTATTCAAAAATACATTTACAAACATTAATTTAAACACATACTTAACCTCTCTCAAATTGATATATATTCATAGAAAAATATCTCAGAATAAATTTTGGAGTGTATAAACTAAAATTTAATAAAATTAAACAATTTCAATGTTGATATTCACCCCGAATAGTCTAAAAGAAATTCAATCACCAAAACCGTTCTGTTTATTTCTTCCCTTTTCAAACAAACTAAAGTGTACATGAGAGAACCTTTTCCATAGAGCAATTAAGATTGTTAATTCTTCAATATATCCGCAATCAAATGCAGTTATCACGCACATAATTAAAGTGTCTTACCAGAAATATCTAAAGATTGTTGTGATCAAAACTCAATAAAAAAGACCAAATGAAAATATTGCAACCGATTATGTATGTCCATTCCCAAAAAGTGCATCATTTGTCCACCAAACGCATTGTTGAAAGTTGTAACACATTTGTGGCTAAGCACATACACCCTTTACATCTATGTATGATGTCTATAAATAGGTAGGTATTAAATTATCGATGCAAATCAACCAGATCCAACTCACATTAATTAACTCACATTAATTAAGTTGGGTATTCGCACTCTCTTCCCGTACATAAATGTTGAAATATTATAATATATTATATGTTTTATTTATTAAAGATGTTTCACTTATTAAAGAAAAAAATACATCACCATTCAAACGAGATAAATGAGATAAAGAAAATAGAAAAGTGATTTCTGATTTTATGAAATCAGTCTCAACAAAAAAACAAACGTGCGACCGTTGAAGTGTACTGATTTTTAGATAGCAAGTTTATAACTTTTTCCGTTTTCAACGATCGGATCAGTAAAATGACTTATGAGTACAGAGAAATCATCTTTGCTCGGTCGATGCTAATTTGCATATTTGTCATCTTTTATTCTAATTTGTAAGTGTTTGTGCTTTTTTGTTTTTGCTTGTTTGTTGTTTTTGAATTTCAAAAAACTGTTTAAAAAAATAATTTTCAACAATCGAAAATATTATTGGGTTGAATCGCGAATTAAATTGCTTTCTTTAAGATATTTTGCGACACCGATTAAAATTGAATTAAAAATATTATCAACCACAATATTCTCAAGATAAAACAATTTAGTTACAATGTATTAATTTTATTACTGCGCACAGTAAAAAACTACTATGACATTTAAGATCACTCGTAATGTGGTTATTATAACCATTCAAAAATCTGAAGGAACACTTTTTTTTTTCTTCAGGAAATGGACAGAAAGAAAATCAGGGACAGAGCAAAAAAGAGAGAAAAAAGAAAACTCAGATTTATTTAGTAGTTTTAGTGTAATTTATGAATTTAGTAGAATCTTCTATTTTATAAAGGAATTTTGCATCTGATTTAAACAAATGTCGCGAGAGCGATTTTTGACGAGTTATCTAAAAATGAATCAGTCCCCAAACAATTGTCAAACAAAATCGGAGAAAAATTAAATATTAAACTTTTCAAATTCTAAAAAATAATAACTAGACAATCTAAAGTTAGACAAAATAATCATTGTAAGTGCATTCTTTCGCCTTCACAAAATTAAATATACTCATTTGACACATCTAAAAGATTATACTTCTTTTTTATAAACAATACTAATATTTGATACTTTTTTATATATATATTTTTTTAATCCACAAACACTAATTTTAAATTCCATCACTTAATATTTAAATTCTAACATTATTTCCAACTAATTGTTGTTACAATTTCTACATCATTTTAACATTATGTGTACCTTTATTCAAAAATCTATTTCTTTTATCGGGATGACCCGCAAATTTTATTCAATTTTCTATATTAATATATTAGTGTTAATTGTGTGTTTTTATTTATTCAATTTATTTTCTTATATTTGATATTGCTTCTCACATATTCTTACAAATTGATAGAATTTTATCACAGCAGAGTATAATTGTTATAATGTTAATGTGTTAATTCACGTCAAATTAGACCACAAATTAGCGTTAATCACACTTTACAGCAGAGCATGCTACAAGGCTGCAAGTGCTTGCCAACTTTTCCATATGCTTCCTGTTTTCCTGTTTCAGAGGAGTACATCACAAAATGCCATATATTATCTGTCTATTATCTACGCACTGTTTATTTCATTATTTGTACTAATCTTTTTATGGACACTCTAAAATATCGTGGTGTTATCTTATCATATTAATTTTTGTAAATTTGATATACGAGTTTTTGTTGGATATAATACTTAAAAAGATTAATCATTTAGGTTTATCATTTTTTATTTTAAATTAATTTTGTCTTATTTTTTAAAATACGTATCAAATATTAATACAATAATTTATACTTACACAAATTTCTTTGCAAAACATTTTTACATGAGATAGTATATTATATTGTAATTAATTTCTTATTAAAATAAAATATAGCATATACAAATTAATCTTTATATCATGTATCACTGGGGACACAAACTTGTTATCCTAAAGATCATATATATGTTTGGATGGGTGATATAAGATGAAATTAATGAAAAAAAGAAATAGGATAATTATATTTAAAATAGATTTTTTCTTATGCATAATTAAAATAAATATTATATTATATATAAGTTTATTTTTGAACATTAAATAAAAAAGTTGTATTTTTTTTTTCTTTCTTCTAAACACGACTTTTATATATAGTAGAAATTTAATATCCACTATGAGAAAACGGATGAAGCATTTTTCAAATATTTAACATCAAAAAGAGAAATAATAACTCTTAAAAAACACGGAACACAATTATTTGCAATAGTAAATAAATGCAATTTTATGTAAGAATTGATCTCGATCATTAATTTTATATCGAACAATTTAAATCATATAATCTAATACAATAATTAATTTTAATCGTTGATTTTAAATTAATTAATTTAAATTACGTAGTCAAATTTATTGCATAAACAATAAACAATTGCAACGGTGGATCAAAATCAAACAATTGAGAGCAGTAATTAAGTTACTTCCTAAAAATACTAAAAATAGTTAATGAAAACATTATAACCATGACCAAGCAAAATACGATATAATTCAGCAATCATGATAGCAAAATTTCCATCAAGGACAATCAATGGTTTGAAGTTGCTTCGATAGTTATTATAAAGAAAGCATGCATTGAAACTTCAACATGTTTTGTTTTCTACCCTTCACATCAGCACAAGTCAAATGGTCAACATCATATCTTGACCGTACATCCTGTGTGCACTAGTTGTTCGGTCAGTTCAGGTGATTGGCCACATTAATGTAGGACACGTATCACCTCAATAGACAATACCACAAATAGTTATCACTTGTCACCCCCTCCATTTTCTTCAACCATTCTCTCAATCTTTTCTTATTAAATGAGTAAATGCTATCGTGTTGTTTTTAATTTTTTTTAAATATCAAATATTATATTGCATAATATAAACTTAAATTTTCAAAATCTTCTCCTTCAAAAATCAACTAACAAACCAATATGATACTAAATTTTTTAAAAAATCTTAAGCGTTTAGCTAATTATTTCTTTCGGAATTCCGTTAAACTCTTTTGACACAAACAAATTAATTTGCAAACATAAATATAATTATTTTAAAACAAATAAAATAAAAAATCAATAAAAATTAAGTCAAACTTAAAACATTGCAATGAGTTTTATTTTTTCTTGGTTGGAAATGTTTTAAGATTTTTTTTAATAAAAAATAATTCAAAATTTATTTTTGTAACTAGACACATCATGGTCATTGTGTACATATGCATTTTTTTAATGTAGCTACAAAAATAGACATTTTTATAAATGAGTCATAAAATAAATGATAACAGTGAAAATGAGGCGTAATTTAAATATGAAGAAAAAACTTAAAAAGTCTTAAAGAACAATTGAATACAATTAAAGACCATTGATGTATTTTTGACTAAAATTAATTTTATCTATTTTTTACATTATGTTGTTAAATTAATGCTATAATTATTTTTATAATATGCAAATTAAATTTTTATTTTATTTTGATGGACCAACTTGCCAGCTTGTGACGGAGCAGAACGGAACAAATTTTTTAACTCAACAATCTAAATTGATTAGTCTCGTATCACTTTTTTTCAAAAGAGTTGATAGTAGGACGAATCAATCCACCTTGCAACCTTAATTGAAATTTTAATTTAATTTAATTTATACCTCCAAAGTTGTTCTACTGATTTTTTGGAAAGGATTTGGCAGGATGCATTTTGTTTCGACTTTTGCTGTGTTCCTCAAAGGTAGATTGTAGACATTGATGCAGTTGTGAGGTTTGCTTGTTTATAAATAGTTTTCATTGTGAGGCCCGATATTGTTGTTAGTCTCCAGCTCAAGATTGCTTCGGCCCAATCTCGAGTGATATATGTTATAGTAATATTGGACAATGATCCTTCCATTTTTAATCCTCGCAAAATGATACCTCCATTTATTTGTTAGATTTTTTATTCTTCTAAAAATAAATTGTTAAAATATTGAATAGTGGTCCATCTGAACTTAAATGTAATAAAAAAATAACTAAATACTTCACCTAATTAAAAATATTAGTTTTGTTTCAAACAAAGGAGTTACAGTTAATCTCATTTAATTTTATTTATATGATAAAAAAAATTTGCATTCCTTAACCTAACATATTTTTTCAGAATTTGTTTCATGAGAACAATAATTGAAGGATATTTTGTGAATAGAGTATTAAATGTAATAAAACTAGTCGAAATTGGTTAATAATTAGGCCAACAAAATATGATATGAAATATGTCAAAGACATTAGAAGTGTTTGTTAGACAGCAAAGATTTTGATAGAAGTTTTTTTTTTAAAAAAAAAGAAGACATTGATAGTATTCCTTCATTTGATTTAAGCAAAATAATATCATATTTTATGGGCCTAATTATAAACCAATTTAAATTAAGTTTATTATATTTAATACTACTATTCACAAAACCTCCTTCAAATATTGGTTTCATGTAACAAAATTATCATATAAGTTTAAATGAAGATAAATAATAGGTTAAGCAACTCAATGTCAGTTGTGTTGGGCCCAATTGCAATCTTTGAAAGTATGGATCAAAGATTCAATTTTCAGAATAATTTGGCAATTTGATCAAGGATTCATAATTACTAACATTAAGTATGATTTTCATGTAGTTGTGAGATTGGTGCAATGTGTCTTCTCATACTTGGCAGACTTTAGTTTTCATATGTCCACGATAGAAGTTTTGACATTATTCTTTATTTTTCCTCCTCATATGAATAATGTTATCTTTTCAGAGAGGTATGCAAGTCTTTTTGGGCTTAGCCTCTTCCTATTTTTTTTTTCATAAAAGAAATTAGCCTCTTCATTTAATAATAATAATTGCGAAGATGTTATTCCTGAACTTTAATTTTTTTTAGCTTTCAATACACATCTTAAAAATAATAAATTTAAATATTTTTTTATTTATTTTTCATTCATTAAATAAAAACAAATTTATAGTTTTTGATTTTTAAAGATACAAAAGAAAAAATATTATTAGTTTTATTTTAATTTTTTAAAAAATCCAAAATTTTGAGACAAAAGTAAATTACTTAAAAGATCAAAGATCGAACACGAAGATAGTAATTTTTAATAATTTTTTTTAACTATAACTCAATTAATTAAGCACAAAGCTGAAGAATATCTTATTTTATGTAACAACTAGTTTAGAATTTATTACATTAATTTATAAATTTATTTGATCAAATTAAGTATATTTGATTAATAAACTTTTCACTTAAACTTATAAGATATAGCTTTTTAAAGATATTATTTTAATATATATATATGTTTGAATTTATATTTTTTATCCTTTTATTTATTTATAACTTTATTATTATTATAAAATTTTATTTTTTATTATTTTAATATTTTCTTTATATTCCTTTGTAATACAAATAACTTATCATCAACTCACCACTCACCCACGCTCTCATCTTCTTCTTTTGTTTTTATTTTTTAAGAATTCTTATTTCTTTTTTCCAGCCGTTTTCATCTTCTATGTTATTGTGAATACAATTGGCAATACATGTACATATATAGATTATACAAATGGTAACCACCAAAACAATATCTTGCACAATTTAGAAATATCTTATCGGTGACTTCTGTATAGCTACATATAATTAAAATTAAATAATTGTATATATAATTATCTAAAAGTTAAATTTATGGAATACTTTTATTTTAATTAATTATTTTTTCAATTATCAATTATTTTATCAACTTTAATTATACCAAAAAGAGAGTATCTCTCGTTTGATTTGTTTTCTTAATAACTTCATATAATTGTTTCCGGCTTCGTGGTTTGTAAAGGGAAACTATTATCTTAACGAATAATTATTGTGTCAAAGACGTAAAACAAAAACAAAAAATATATAATATTGGTAGATTGGATACTGTAGGACATTTTTTTTATATGATTTAATATTTTTCTCCCGTTCTTTAGTACGGCAAAATTTAATATGGTTTGTACTTTTAATTGTCCAACTCTACATTGTAAAGTAGCTGTAAACTAGCTTATCATTATTATTATTATGACTAGTGGAAATTACAATTATGTCCTTAAATAATAGTTACACTCTTTTAATTTTTTAAATGTATTTGTTTCTTGTATATAAATTAAAATTAATTGTGTGTAACATTTTTTTTCTGTCATATATAACATAATTAAAATTATAAATATAAAATGTATGATAATATTTCTATAAATTAAAATAAAATTCTAATTGGTATCATTGTAAACGATATAAATAGATATAAGTATGAAAATTAATTATATATAATATTTTTAATAAATAAAAAAAAAGGATGTTTTGTCAAAATTAAAATTGATATGAGTCGAGATCCTCGGCAATTTTTTCTTATTATTATAACGGGCATCACTTGAATTAAACAAGTAACTCCACTAGTTTGCCTAACCCACGAAAGCAGAAACTATTAATAATCCTTATTTTAGTGTCGTATACATTAAAGTTCGCGAACGTTATGCTATGTATCTCACCAGTTATAACCTTCACAGTGCTAGCATTAATCGGAAGAAATAACAAATTATTTATTGTTGGGGAAGATTCTAACGCAGGCTTTTCAATTTAAAAATCTAGATACTCTTAAATAAATATACTTAATAATAATAATTGGATGTTGTGATTAACTAACTAATAAATCTGTTAGTTGGTTAGATTCCAATTAGTAAATGTATTAATTGATTAAGAAAGATTCATGTATAAAAACTTGCAAGCTATGAAATAAAGAAGTCATTTTTCATCATTCCACTGTGTGTATTATAATTCTTTAGGTTGGATCTTAATCAAAAGCAAAACATGAGTGAAATGTGAGGATTAAACATGAGTGAAGTAAAGAAGAATCCAAATGAAAACAGTGGCAATTTTTCAATACATGTGCCATATTTTGATGGAAATGATTGAGATAGATGGAGAATTCAAATTTATGCCTTATTTAGATTTCTAGAAGTTTTTATAGAGAAAGGATTTGATGAATTGGGAGTGAATCCAACAAAAGTACAAAAAACTACATAAAAAAAACAAGAAGAAAGATGGCAAAATCACATTCATTCGTCATCAATGTCTTGATACAACTAATTTTGATCAAATTTCTTAAGCAAGAAATGTAATAGAAACCTAAGAAATGTATGACATTTGATAACTTTTGAAGCTTTGTCTTTCAAGCATGTGTAGACCAAAAGAGAAGAAAGTTACACGTTAAGAATGAAGTCATGATTTTAGTTGGATATCATCCAATTGGTGCATACAGATTGTACGATCCTACTAAAGGAAAAATTGTAGTTAGTAGGAATAGGAAGCTAGCTGAACAAGAGTTGTGACTAGAAGCAAAAGGCCAACATACACACTTTCCTGTATTTCTGTTGGATGATTATTAAAACAATAAAGATATAGTTGAGGATAAAATATAATCAAGCATAACTCAAAGATCAAGACAACCACCAACACATTTAAGTGAGTTTGAGGTATACAATGACAACGAGATTGATAATAGTAGAGATCTAGTGTACTTTGCTCTATTTGCTAGTACAAAATCACTAAATATTGAAGAAGTTGCGAAGAGAAAACCTTTGAAAGAAATTAAGGCAATTGAAAGGAATCATCCTTGGTACTTAACTAATTTACTTCTCAAATAGAAAATAATAGGAGTAAAGTGAGTCTACAAGCTCAAGGAAAACTCTAACGAATCAATTGCCAAATACAAAACTAGATTGGTTGCCAAAGGATTTCTACAAAGAAAAGGGATAAAATATGTTATAGTGTTGGTGTTACTAGTAGTCAGATTGTTAGATCTCTAAGGTACTTATGCAACACCAGACCTAAACTATGATAAAGTGTTGGTGTTATTAGTTGGTTTATGGAAAATCTCAAGCATATTCACTTGATTGCAATCAAGAGGATCATGAGATATGTTCAAGGGACACTAGAGCACGAAATTCTGTTTTCCAGAAACATGAAGTAAGGAGATGAAGACCAAATTGGATATTCATATTCTGATTGGTGTCGAGATCAAAGAAGCAACAAATCATAGCTCTGTCATCCTGTGAGGAAAAATACTTTGATTGCAGTTATGCAGCATGCCAAGCTTATGGCTTGAATCCTTGATTAATGAGTTAAAGATTGGGATACGCAAGTCAGTTCCATTGATGATTGAGAACATTTCAACCATCAATCTAACAAAGAATTATGTGTCTCGTGGAAGGAACAATCATATAGAAACAATGCTATACTTTTTTAGAGATTAAATGGGAAGAAACAAGCTCAAGCTCATATATTGTCAAACTGAAGTGTAAGTTGCTGATATCATGACTAAGGCATTGAGGACAAAAGAAATTGAGGAGCTAAGATAAATGTTAGATGTAGTATAACTTAGATACTTGAATTAATGAGAAGTATTAGATGACTTATAATTCAAATAATATAATAAATGAATGTTATAAATAACTAACCAGTTCATTAGATTTTTGTTAGTAATTGTGTTAATTGATTAAGAATGATTCATATATTAATAGACTTGCAAACTATGAAATAAAAAAGTCATTTTTCATAATTTAGTTGTGTGCATTATAAATTTCTTAGTGTGCAAGCAACAAAACAAAGCTAATAGAATTTGTGGTAAGTGGTAACATGGCAATAAAATTATCTAACATCCATTCAGTTATATGCAAAAAGATTCATGTTAAACACAAAAAAAATGTTAATCACATTCAACATCATATAATAATACATTATTTATAATTTGTATAAAAATATGGTGTTAGACATTACTTTTGATATTCAAATAACATTTATCATATAATAATACATTATTTATAATTTGTATAAAAATATGGTGTTAGACATTACTTTTGATATTCAAATAACATTTTTCATGCGGTAATGATTATAAAGATCTTAAAAAATAAGTACATTAAGAGTTTTGAAGAACTTTGAAAAGTTTATTGATATATATTTAAAAGTTTAAAAGACTTAATAAAAAACTCACATACCTCTCTATTTGTTTAATTAAAAAATTTCAATCCCATTTTTAATTTTTAATCTATTTTGCCATTAATGTAGCCATTCTCCTAGTTTATGAGTACCTCTTTTGTCACTAAAAATTAAGTATATGTAATATTTAGTTTCAAATTAAAAATAATATTGAGAAGAATCAATTTAATCTAAAAAATATTTATACGTGTCATCAAATTTAAATATTGACATAGATATTTGATGTGTCTTCATTGTTATTGGACACTTCAACAAAAAAGTTAATTAAAATTAGATCAAATTTAACTTAGATCAAATTTATTGGAAGAGCTAATATATTCTTGTATGAAATTGTCATATTAATTTAGATATTAATTATTTTTTGCGATTAAAATGCTAAAGGCCAATTTAAATCTTCACTAATGAATGAATTCAGAAGAGTTCACATGAAGAAGTTTGATAAAGGACATATATAGTTCGATCTCTAGCCGCACTAATTTTCTCCATCTCAAAACAAAACTAGCAACCACTAACATTGAGTTAAAACAAAAACTGCCCACTTTTGTTTTTATTTTATTTTAAGGCAAAGCAAACAAAAGTTCTCTTGGCGTATATGCATGAACCATGAACCCGATAAACATAGTGACATTACATTAGTGTCCGCTAAACTTAACAAAACAAACTCAACTCATATTATTGATGAAATATAACTCAATAAATAAAATATTTGGTGACAAGCCTAAGAATTGACCTCACTAACAAGGATACGAGCAATCAAATTTCGATTTAGGTTGAATAAATTTAACGATAAAGTTTAAACTTAAAGCTAATAACTCAAATAATTGACCTAAATTTAGTGTATGTTTGTTTTTGTGTGAATTTGAACCACCTAACTCTCACATTAAATTTCGTAAAAAAACCTCTTATAATAAATTATATAAAAAAATCTCATATTTTTTATTGATATAGTCATTCCAAATTTTTTTAAATATATTTTTTAAAAATATTGTAGCTGTGATTATAGTGTAAGTTACCTTTACGTGGATGCATATTTAGATAATTATTGGAATCCAACTCCATATATATTCGACGTGGAATGCAAATCTAATCGCCAAAATATTTGCCTTTACATATTTTAGCTTAGATTTCCACTTGGATGTCCATTGAGCTTTTGGTCACCACGCGGCTTAATTAATTATATGAATGACGCCTTCTTCCTCTAATTCTTTTAATAATTATAATTTACAATTAATTGGCGCTTAATTCGGTGGCTAGTTAAAGAGACGAGTGATATTTCTTAATCTTTCTCATCTCTCTAATTAATTTTTTTGAGATCAATATTTTGAATCATTAGTTTAAAGAAGTATGAGATTAAAGTTGATGGACCATCAATATAAAATTATTTTTTATTGACAATCAATTACATATTGATAATATAATAAATAAATAAATTAATAAATAAATTATATATCCATTTTATGAATTGAAATATTATGATTAATTGTTACAATGACATAGGTGTATCACCTTTAAATCCAAAAAATATTACTACATAAATCTTAACCAAAAAAATTGTGAATGAAATAAATATTGAATGTGTGTTCATTTAAAAATATCAAAATTCGTAGAAAAACACTTACAAAAAATGATATGAATGCATATAATAATTAAATATCGAATCGGTCGATAAAGCTTTTATGATTAATTATTTTTTTATAGATTAAAAATTAAATAATTGATTCACGTAATAGAAAAATTTAACTAGTATAACTCATATGACAAGATTTTTAGATTTCAAACATCTTAAAATAAAAAAAAAATTATAATTCTTATGAAATTG
The DNA here is from genome assembly GCA_037974835.1 of Cicer judaicum. NCBI lineage: Eukaryota > Viridiplantae > Streptophyta > Magnoliopsida > Fabales > Fabaceae > Cicer > Cicer judaicum. The sequence continues at coordinate 1,546,343 of JBBPBS010000753.1, forward strand.
ATAATAAAATTTTATTTAAAAAATTTTGACAAGGGGAAAAATAGTGAAATTTATGTTGTTATTATTATTTTTGTTAATTCTTTTTTTTTTTGCGCAAAAATCCATTGAACTTTAAAAATGTCTATACTCACACTAAAATACATGTAATTGGTACTAATACCTACAAATTTATAAAATTGAAGGTATAGGATACCTCTATACCCACAGTCTATTATATGTTTGGAAAGTATATATTATCATATCTACGATTTTAATTGGTGTTACTAAAAAGGACTTTTAGGTATAAGTCAATTTTTTTTAGTGTTTAATTGGTGTTACTAAAAGGGTTTTTAGGTATAAGTCAAAAAATTTGTAGTGTTTTCTCTTTTAACCTGATTCTTTTTCTTTTTTCTTTTTTTCTATTAGGTTCTTTTATATTTAACTTATTTCTACAGATTAAACTAACTTTTAAGATGAAAGAAGTTATTTTTATAAAATATTAAACATATATATTTTTTTTCAATATACTCACTCTCCCACACATAGACTATTAAACTCGATAGATAAATATGATGGGATAAATTATGATACCATATAAAGTTTTTTTTTTTAAAAAATTAAGTATAATTGATCATCTTTACAAATCAATTTTTAAAGTGAGAATGTATTTTGTACAAAGTACATTTGGCCTTAACTATTTTTTGACGTGAGATGATGATGTAAGAAATCAATTGAAATGTACTCTAATAATATACATATGAATAATGCCTTAGTTTTTTTAGATTGAAGGTGAGATTCTCTTTATTAACTCAATAACAAAGACTTTTTATTTTTTTATATAAATAATCATAATTAAAAGTATCATATAATTATTTAAAACAATCACATAATTTTTTATTTTAATTTTAACTATTCATAATTTAATCAATAACTACATATATTTCATTTAAAAGGCTTACCTAACTGCATTATGAAGATTTTAGATGGGAAAATGATTAAAACGTGGGGCACATTTAAGGAATGATGAAGCATGAACCTAATAACCATGACATCTCATAGAAATTTGAGATGACGAGATAAAATCCCAATGGAAATATCAATAAATTAAAACTTCAATACCTATCAGTGTTATCCTCTTGGTGACGCCTTGGATACTAAAATTTAAAGTTAAAGAAAGTGACCCTTCATCATACAAAAAACAGGAGAAGAGTTAGAACTTGGAAGCAAGTCTATGTACACTAATATTAGACCCCTATAACATATAAGAGACGTTTCTCGTTGTTAAAAAAAAAAAAAAAATTTGGTATTTAATAATTTAGAGAATTTTTTAAAATATATTTAAAAAGTATAAATTTTTTGTGTTTGTATGTTATAGTGATATTTTCTTTTATAAAAAAAGTAACAGTAATGTAATTGATATTTCTGAAAATATATTAAAAGCAACTTATCATTTTAAACAATTTTTAAATTATTTTTATATTCTTAGGATTTGTTTGTTATATATAGATTATAAAAAAAATTATTATTTAATAATTTTGAGATTATCCTTTTAAACAACTTTTAATATTTTTTTTTCAAATTCAAAATATTTTCAAAGATTGTAACAGACTGATCAAGATTCATAGACGTGATTATTTTTTTTAAAATTAACAATTTAAAAAAAGTTGTGACAAACGAGCAGTAGCCATAATAAAGCATCGAAATAAAGAGAAATTTATAATACGAATTAAAAGAGAATTTTTAATTAATTTAGTGAATATTATGAGTTTAATTATCATATATTAAAGGTATAATTTTTTTTATATTATTAATTAATTATAACTATTTGTGTGCATAACTTTAAAGATAATTACATTAAAAATTAAAAAATTCTAATAACAATAATTCTTTACGGTTAAATTCATATACTATATATTTCAAAGATGCTACGGTTTTTCTTTGAAAATCATGTTGGGAATATACACTGTGAATATGCAAAACTAGTCGGTACGAGATTCTCTTCAAAACATTTTGAATTTGGATTAAAGTTCCGTGTTTAAATTTATCTTCCAGCCAGCGACAACAAAAAAACAAATAAGAAATGGATGACAACGTAGAGAAATAATAAGAAAGATATCGATCATTATTTTCTTTTGACTTTAATACCGGGGACAAAACAATTATTATAAATACATTGCAAAATATGGTAACTACCTCACGGAAAATTGGTGTTTTTTGAGCTATTATTTTTAATTCGGAGTCATTTCTATGGATCGTTTTTATCTCATTATCATTTAAATGATGTTTCTATATAGAGTTTTATTTTGAGTTTTTATGTAATTTTGTTGTTTGTTTGTGGCGTTATTTTGATTGTATTTTTGGTGTGACATTTGTTTATTTTAGTATCTAATAATTTAAATTGACAAATGACTTATATCATTAATAATATATATTTAGAGATATAAATACTGTCCTCACTTTAATTTTATCATATATATATATATATATATACATATATAAATATTTTATGCTATTAAGTGATATAAGTTTATTTATACATCATCTAATTTTTCAGTTTTAATGACATATAATTTATGTATATTTGATATCACAATTAATTTTTTAGAATAATTACAAAGAACTATTTTGCTTTTACAAAATGTACAGCTTATAACTTTAACGATTTACTGTAATTTTGATAAATACATTGTCAAACCAAGCACACACTTTAAGAAATTCATTTAAGAACAAAAAAAAAAAAGTAGCAAGGAAATGAGAAGCTTTCAAGACAGCGATTAAAATCACCCTAACAAGGATATTTAGTATGTGGTCCTTTCCTCTAACTTTCTCTCTTTTTAGTTATTGCTTTTTAAAAGGCCTCCTTTTAGTAGTGGTTATTGATTACATATAGTTTTGTATTTATACAAAGTATAATTATTAGGTGACAAAGGTTCTTATCAAAAAAGAAAGGTTGGAAAAGTAAGAAAAGGTTACCAAAAGAGGAGGCACATGGTGCCACAATGGATTACTATAAGTAAAAAAATTTACTTATAGTGCCTTAATTAGGCAACAATTTTGGTCACATAATTAAAAACAATTTAGACGGCTAGATAAAAATGTAGCTCAATGGCCTAAGGTGAAGGGGACAGAATCTAGTAATCTACACCTCACCAAAATTCAAACGGCTCCTTGAGCCAATTTAAAGTACTATACTATAAAGAATTTATTCTCCTTACTATAATGTATTTATATATTCTATTACTACCATTATTCTAGCACCTAAAAAATATATATATATGGCCGGCTTTGGAAAACAACTCAAACTTGAAACGTGAAGGCATTTATATGAAACTATAATACTGTTTGTATGATTGTTTTTGTTTGGTGTAGTTTCAAACGAGAGCACCAAGAGACATGCTTCTCCATGTGTATGCATTGGGATGTGTGCAAATTGAGAACACAACACATGTACACTATATATGAATGGATTTGATTCCAACTTAATAGATTTGCTTTTGGTTGGAATTTTATCTAAATTTTTTCAAGTGAAAGTGACAACTTTTGGAAGGACAAACATTTCCACAATCGTGTATCTTACTTTCTCATCCAATTTAAAGTTTTTGAAGGGCAGTAAAATTATGTTGGAAAAATACATTAAGCAATACAAACAAAAAAACAAGAAAAAAAATTTAAAATCGAAAATAAAATAAAATTGTTGTCTAATACTATCCAAAGCAAATTAATACTATCTCAATTAAATATCACAATTTTTATAATTAATTTTACAACACTTTTAAACAAAAGTATAGGAAAAAAAGAAGAAAATCAGATAAAAAAAAAAGAGTGCTATTTTGAATTTTTCTATGCCATTAACAAATTATTTCACAAAACAAAACGGAAAGATATTTATATTAATGATTCATGATGAATCAACTATTAAGATGCACGATTCACCCTAATGCTCATTTGATAAATGAGTAGTTAGTTATATATACGACATACTAGTATTTTTCCAAATCATTCTATATTAGACATTTTACATGATTTCTATTTAGGGACATTTTATTTATAATTTTATCCGTGGATGCTTAAACAGTAAAACTCTACCACAATAATATATGTTTATAAAAAGAATAATAATAATTTAGAATTCTACTTTAAGAAGATTCATTTTTATTGCTTTCATAAGCCAAACTCTACTCACATAATTTAATTAGAGCTAAGCATGTAACTTTGTTAGGACCACAGCTCAAATATCTAAAATTAAGTTATCACAAAGAACATCTTCCACTTGCATTAATGAGAATATAAAAGTAGACAACATCTAAAAGCCACTACCACAAATAGATGGGTGGCTGTTTTAAAAAATTATTGTCATTAGTTTGGCCACCATCTTCAACATTTTGTAGCCTCATTCTATTTTTAGTTTTAAGAATGTTAAAAAATGTGTAAAAGATAGGTAGAACAGCCAAGTAGAAGAAAATAAGATTTAAATATACATTTTGTGTTCATGTAAATATATTGTTTTTTCCTATACTCTTTCTCATCTTTGCAAATATACTTATATTTCATTTTAATTCCTACAAAATTTATTTATATTAAAATTATTTCTATAATATAATATTGTGGAATATTTATTTTAGTTTTTATGTAACTTCTATTGAGAGATTAATTAAAATTAAATATTCTACTTATTATAAATATCAATTTTAATATAAATATTTCCTCCACACATTAAAACAAAACGATGGAGACAAAAAAAAGACATGATATATAAGACGAAAAGCAAAAAGATTATATTTGCATTACGAAATAGCACAAATTTAAAAAAGAAAAATATTTAGTGGCAATTTTTGGACTATTTGAACTACTAAATTTGAAGATGTAAAGGGGTAGTGATGGAGAGAAAGAGGAGTGATGGTATAATCCATTTAAAAACAATAAAAAAATAATAAAGGGACAGATAGAACTAATTGAAGGTGGAGGGTCTTTTTGATATTATTATGCATGAAAACTAAGCCTCATTGGTGAATCATTTCCATTACATCTCTCTCTCTCTCTTCTTCTTTTTTTCCACTTTCTCTCTCCTCTTTGTGACTGCTTTTGCTTCATATTTTACCGACATGGCTCCAATCTAATGGGGTTTGCTACTTCTGTTTCTGCAACTTAATCTCACATGTTGGTGTTCTTTCTTTCTTCTTCTTCTTTGAGTTGTTAACTTGACTTTTGTGTTATTTTGAAATTTGTATTTTCTTTTCTTTATTTTTTTTTTGAAAAAAAAAATGATGATTTTTTTTTCTAAAGATTGGTTTTTTAGGTTCTGGTTTTGGTGTACTTTGGTTTCTGTAAGTGGGTTGTTATGTATTTTTGTAGGTATGTATGTTTGTGTTGTACTTTTCTGTTGGAATGGTTTGTTGAGTTGTATCTTTCTAGATTGTAATTCCCACCTTACTTTTGTCTCCTTCTACTTATCTTCACTTTTATGTCTTTGCTTTAAACTCTGCAGTTTTTATTTTTTTATTTTTTTATCTTAGACTTATTATTTTTAGTATTTTTATTGATTATTGATTACTGATTATTTGTGGAAATTGAATTTCTGTTTTTGTATATTTTTCAATCCAGCTTCTGTTTCAGGACCTTTTGTGCTGAAGATTGAATACAATTCTGAGGTATAAGAACGTACTATTTATGCTAATTCTTCCCTTTTTTCTTCCTATGAAAGTTTGTTATTTTTTTTTTTTGCAAAAAATGATTTTTTTTCCTTTCTTTTTTGTATATATTTGATTATAGGAAGTTGAAGTTGTTTATTTTATTACACAAGCTAAAAGATTAAGTTTTGAAATCATATTTGGAGTATGGCTATGCAAAGTGTTTATCTGAAAGAGAATGAAGGAATTGCACACAATTTTGTGGGGCAATTATCATCTGCTAATTCAGGAGCAGCACCTTGGTGGAGTAGTTTTGGATCTCAATCCCTTTATGGAGAATCTGGTGGTTGTGGACAAATCAAATCCTTTTCATTGGAGCCACCTATCTCTGTTAACCAATTTGCTGCAACTAAGCAATTGGGTAGAGGAGCTGAACATGTGTTGGGGAAAGAGCATACCAATCACTTTACCATCTTTCCAGGTATGTCATTTCACTGTGAATGTATCTCTCTATTTCACTTGTATGATTTTTTGGTCATTTGTATTTACACCAAAATAGTAACGTAATTGATATCATCTGTTTGCAAAGTAAAGTTGTGACCTATGTAACACTAATACTTCATATTGAAGACGGTGTTCAACACGTGTTAGTGTCTTACATCCAGCCGATACAATAGAGACATATTGTTATATTGAATTTCTTCTATTTTTCAAATTATTATTGGTGTTAACGTGTCGGTGTCATGTTTGGTATCTATGTAAGAGTTAGTGCTTCATATGTTGTGACTATATTGATGTGTTTTGATTGACTTATTTGAACTTATCTACTGATATAAATACTTGTGATTTATGAGTATGCTTGAGAGAACTTTTAAAAACAGCCTATGATATGTTCATAAGTTGTTTTATCTTATTTTCATAAACTCTCCGGATAACTTTTAAAAACCGTTTACTTTTAAAAACCGTTTATAGTTTATATGGAGACAATTTTGACTTTATTTTATGTTTTGTTATAAGAATAATTTACACATATGAATAAGAGCATATAACAAAATTGGTTACTTTGCACCTTTTTGACATGGTCAAGTGAGGTAGCTAATGATGAACAAAAATAAATAAATAAATAAATAAATAAATAAATGATGCAGTTAGTCTGTTTCGGAAAATCTAGATGAAGGAAAGCGGCAGATGACAGTGTAGTTGTGAATAGTTTAGGGCATTAAGGATAAAGCAAATAATATTATTTTGGTAAAAATACATCTTTTAGTTTAATTTCTGTCTTGATCCTTTAATTTTTTCTTTTAATTTGGTCCTTTAAGATATATTCAGTTTACACAATTAGCTTTTAAGTTATATTAAATTGTGTATGCATTACTTTAAGTTTGAATTTTTTCTCGAATTAATGTTATAAAATATTAAGATCTAATTGAAATTTCATAGTAAGTTGATTGTTCAAACTAATATGTAAATGAAGGAAGTTAATGACATTGATTATGTGGATAGACTTTTATTACTACTACCAAATTTTTATGACTATACATGTGTTTAAATGGTTGTAGAGAAAATCAAGAAATGTAGGCTATCTATATTATAAGGTTTGATGAGTGTTTTTTGAAAAATTAATATGAAAGACATATTATTACAATATTTTGTAGAGTTTCTAATGATAAGATGTTTTCAATTACATTAATCGTTATTGAAAGTGACACAAAAGGCTAACAATATAAACAAAATATAACTTAAATGACCAAGTCGGAAGAGAATAAAAAGATATAAATGACCTAAACGACAATTGGCACCAGCTTAAAGGATCATAGGTATATTTTTGCCTATTATTTTTTATTAAACTTTGGATGGTTAGAAACCAATTTTTACAACATATCATGCTATGGTCAACTCATAGATTATTTTTGCTTTCATGAACCACAAGGGCCTATTTCTATTTTAATACATGTTCTTGGTCGTGAGAAGAGAGACATAGAAATTATGGAACTTGTTATTTAGAATGATGATTAGTGAAATAGAAATAGGAGATTGAATATTTCTTAGCATGAGTTCTGAATCTAAAATTATTATGACACAGTCTAGTAGAATTGCTGGTTGTTTTTGAATTATCAGAGAAAATGTATTTTCTGTACAATGCACTTGCCATGCCAACTTGAAGCTAACCATTCAGATATTTCTTCTTCAGATGATTTTAAAATGTCAGCTGATGTACAAAAGTCTCATACAACCATATCACTGCAGTCATCATTCCCTGATACTGCGTCTCGTTACGAGCTAGGATTTACTCAGCCTATGGTAACACTTATTCTCTAAAAAACTAACCACATTTTGATGTTTTAGTATTTTATTTTTAGACACGTTTTATTTATACTTCTTGGTATCTTTTTCCCTTGTAGATCTGTACAAAATATCCTTATGCAGATCAATTTTATGGACTCATCTCAACTTATGGACCTCAAATTCCGGTGCGCCTTTTACTTCGCTCGCAAGCTTCTTAATCCGTATAAACTATGTTATGCTTTCAACACGTTTTTTCCTATCAATTGATGATTTATAAATCTTTATTTATTCATGTATATTCATATGTAACAATGTAGGGGCGTGTAATGCTGCCACTTAACATGACATCTGATGATGGACCGATTTATGTAAATGCTAAGCAGTACCATGGAATCATTAGGCGTCGGCAGTCGCGCGCCAAAGCGGTGCTTGGTCACAAATTGATTAAACGTCGTAAGGTATGATTCGATGTATGGTATTCCTAGATTCTTTGTGTTCGTTGAATTTTTTTTGGTCTTGATACTGGAAGCCACTTTGATTTTGATTCATCTAAGTAGAATAGAATGCATTTACTCATCAAACAAGGCTTTCTTTGTGTTTTTTTTCTTCATTTGCAAGACTTGAACTCGAGACATTACTTATGAAGAGATTTGAAAGGAATAAAATTAGAGGATTATTATATAGTAAGAATGATATGAAGTTATTTACAAACAGAAGTTCTTGTCCGTTGATTAAGAAGGTAACTAAGAATAGTGTTAATAACAAACATCAAAATGTACTTTCTTTTGATGACTCAAAAGATCACTTTATTTACTAATTACAAAATTTGATTAGTGAGATAGTTTTGCTTTTTTTAAGCTAACTGAGTTTTGTTTTTGGCTTACAGCCCTACATGCATGAGTCACGCCATCTCCATGCAATGCGGCGACCAAGAGGATGCGGCGGTCGTTTCTTGAACACAAAGAAATCTGCAAATGGAGATGGTAAAAGTGGAAGTAAAGTGTATAAATTTCGTGGGCAACAATTGCAGTGCAGTGGTTCTCAGAGTTCTGAAGTCCTTGAATCTGATGTTGGAACTTTAAACTCTTCAAAAGAAACTAATGGTAGTCCGAATATTTTCGGGTCAGAGGTGACAAGCTTGCATTCAAGGGGAAATTTTGATGGCTTTGCGGTCAATCACCTTGGATCTTCTGTCCACTCTGACAGCAGCTGGCAACTGCTGTAACCTTAAAGCTTGATTCCAAAAAGAATCAAGTCGGGTTTGGTGCAATATTGCACTGAACCTTGTCCTTGATAAGACCAGATGATTATAGGATCGTCCTGACATCTGGTCTTAAGGCAATCCATCCTTGGCTCAATCTTTGGCAATTCATCCTTGGCTCAATCTTTGGCAATGCATCCTTGGCTCAATGTACCTATGGTAAACTATCGTTGTCTTTCTATACAGGACAATCTTGGTACGATTATCCTGATACTGAAGACATATGCACGAATATTTTACTAATCATCAGTGTGGAAATAAAGGCACTGAAATCTAATTCAAGTTATGTTATGTGTGCTTCGAGTAATGTCTAAATGTGGTTTTTTATGATGTATTTCTGACTTTGGGGAGCAATGTATTATAGAACTTTGGTATGTGGATTTCGTCAGAAGAATAAATGTATTGGTGTGGATTTCTCCAATACAGCAATGCTAAATTTTTATCATCTTTTTTGCATTTGGAAATTTGCAAGTGCAGCAAACAATTGCATGCCCACCATTTTGGTGGTTACTAGTTAAAAATACTCAGATGAATGGGTATAAGACTAGGTTGGGGTGGTTCGTGGCCTTCTGTGAGAAGGGTTATTCATGGAAGCCAAATGCTAACAACCACCAACAAAATTTCTTCTCACTAAATGGGATTGGCTGCGTGGATTAAAATTTAATATGGATTACGATAAAGTTATACATTGAAATTCAATATTTTGGGATATCACAATTCATATTCTAGCCAACAACAGTAATTTTCCTATTTTAGAGGTAGTTGAAATTCGAAGACAGAATGCGGTGAAAGTGCAAAGATTTGACATTAAAAAACTGAGAAAAAAATATGATAAAATTATTATGATAAACAAAAAATAGTTTAATTGTTATATACAGTTAATATATAAAATAATTATAATAAAAGTTAAATATCTTTAATAATATAATATTTAATATATAATAATTGTAATATTAAACAAAATCACAATGACAACTTTAATAAAATCAATGTGACAAATCTCAATACTTAGTTTAGTTGGGTATAATATTCTTTAACAAAGTCACGTAATTGTTTTTCAATTAATTTTTTTTTTCTTCACGAGTAAATAATAAATGTCCTAAAATTACTGATTGAGACAAAATAAATTTGGAGGATATTTTTTATTGAATAAAGAGAGAATAAGTAAGAAGAATTGGAGTTTGGAAGCAAACCTTATCCTTGTGTTGTGTGAAATGCAAAGCCCCAACTCAACAAATGGATACAGTTATATTGTTGTATCTCCAATTCACTTCTCAACTCTGAAACTCTGAAAAATTCAATGGCTTCTGCAACATCTTCTATTTCCTCATCTATCTACAACAATAGAATCTTCAACCTCTCATTCACCCATTCTTCCATTTCACTCACCACCACCAACTTCCCTCAAAGACCCATTTCCCATAAACCCTTCAATGTCAACCTCAACTCTCAAAGTTTCAATCTTTGCCCTCTCCCACTTCAAATTCTTCACCCCCCATTCGCTTCCTTAGATGAATTCCAAGTTTTTCAACAAGAGAACTCAGAATCAGAACCACAAACAGAAACATTTGAAAAACCACAGCAAGAAGAAGAGCAGAAAGTAACAATCTCAGATGATGCTGGGAGACTCTATGTTGGAAACTTGCCATTTTCAACTACTTCTTCTCAATTGGCTGAGATCTTTGCAGAAGCTGGCACTGTCGTGTCTGTTGAGGTTTTTTCTTTTCTTTTGTTTGTTATTGTTTCTTTTTTTAAAAAAATCTTCTTTATCTGTTTCATTGGAAAAAAAATGTGGATTTTATTGTAATATATAATACTCGTTTCTTTGTGTTTTGTTTGATTGAATTATATAGATTGTGTATGATCGAGTCACTGACAGGAGCAGAGGATTTGCATTTGTTACAATGAAGAGTGTTGAAGAAGCTAAAGAAGCAATTCGAATGTTTGATGGTTCTGTAAGTTTTTTACTTTTTTTTGAAACAAATATCAGTATATTAGTTATTATGTTAGTATTTTATCTTTCACATCGGGTTTGAATTCTAGTCCTTAGGTGGTACTAGTTTGATTGATACATTTATGATGCATTTTTTTCTATTATTCTTTTTTTTTTTTGGGTAGGAAACCAAGGGCTACCATAATGTTACTCATGGTATTCTCACCCTACTCAATTAGTAGTGAGATTCTAAGAATCAATGTACTTAATCCTCAAGTACATGGTTCAAATTAATCAAATCCCACGGAATGCAAAAACTCACGTGGAATGACAAGATCATGAGTAACGTTATGGCAGGCCAACTTTGTGGTAAAGTTTGAATCTAGTGGAGGAGACAGTGACTCCATAGATTATTCCCACTAGCATCTGTCATTTTGTTTGGTTACGGGACTAATCTCTGCTTAGATGCTTAGGTTGCATATTAAAGCTCTTCGCCTATAGTTTGTTGTGTGTCTATACCTGAGTTATCAATGGATTGTAAATAATCATTTCCTTAAGAGTTATGATATTAAAAGAAAAACCCAGGTTGCAAAGGGGGGTGCTCTTTTATTTGCTTCTGATTATTCTTCAAATTTATAGAACACAAGTTCTTACTAGTGTAACTTGGCAAAAAAATGTTGGTTATAAAAGTAATTGGGGTCCAATTTCAGTTTGCAATGCCTATGATAATTTTGGATGATGAAGTACTAATCCAGAAAATAATATATCTTTTAATTATTTTCTTTTTTTGTTGGTCCCGTGATCTAGGAGATATATCTTAAAAAAAGCTATACTCTAATCAAAGCATTGATTATAGCTGAACTTTATAATCTAAATAATCAATTTATCGTGACAATTTATAGTTGATTGTATAAAAACTTCAATGCTAATGTGATTGATTGTAATGATTTGCAGCAAGTTGGTGGTAGAAGTGCTAAGGTAAACTTTCCAGAAGTGCCCAAAGGAGGTGAAAGGTTAGTAATGGGGAAAAAAGTAAGGAGCGCCTACAAAGGCTTTGTTGATAGTCCTCACAAGATTTATGCTGGAAACCTTGGCTGGGGACTGAGCTCTCAGGAACTTAGAGATGCCTTTGCTGAACAGCCAGGCTTATTGGGTGCCAAGGTCATTTATGAGAGGGACAATGGAAGATCTCGAGGTTTTGGATTCGTCACTTTTGAAACTGCCGAGAATTTAGAGGCTGCTTTGAACGCAATGAACGGCGTGGTAAGAACAATTTTGACAGATTTGTTTTGCAATTTCAAGTTAGTCTTGTGATATCTCAATCTAACTATATAGCCACATTTCTTGCAAATATAATGCAATGTTTTCAGGAAGTTCAAGGCCGGCCGTTGCGATTGAATTTGGCTGCAGAGAGGACAACCTCATCTCCTCCTCCGGTAGTTGAGGAAAGTACAAAAAGCAATGTTGATAGCTCAGAATTGGTGTCTAGTGCCAGCACTTGAGGAAATATGATTGATCAAAGTTTTGCCCGCAAAATATACATCATTTAGCATTTCGCCCAATTCATATTTTATCTGTCGAACTAGTCAGACTGGTATACACTAACTAGAATTTCAGGCAGTTGTGAGATGTATCTATAAGGGGTCGATGTCATTATATGGTTTGTAATTGTGAAGAACAAGCTTCCAGAGTTTGATGGGATATATAACTTATTCAATAGAAGATTTATTGAAAGGATAACCTTCACTTGAGGGTATAAAATAGTGTTGAAAACTTGAAATATATGCAAAGTGAATGTTATGAGTATAATCTCAAAGGGAGGGTTCATCAATGCAAAAGTCTCACTTATTAGCTGAGACTCCCCAATTTAAAACTCATAAGAGGGAACTTACTTAAGCACGACAAATCCATTTGGACATCACAGTTTACTTCCATTTCATGCAAAAGTAGCTTATCAAGTCATTATTTTGTAGTGAATAGTTTGCATAGAATTTTGACAACGCCCACTTTTATAATTGATCCAAATCAGCCAAATGATGTTAACATTTTTCGAGTAAAATTTGATATGGTGAATTTCTTTTTAGTGAAAAAAGGAGTAAGAAAAGGAGGTGAAAATCAAATCACCACGTTAGATCAATGTCTATCAAAATTCATTATCATCAACAAATGGGTTCTATAACACTGCCATAATTGAACATTTTCAAACAAAGAATGATCTTAGACAAAAAGTAACACAGGAATTAAAATTACACTGGGCTAGAACTCATGCTGATTAATTAAAAAAACTGCAAAAGAAAAAGTACAATTTTTCAAGGCATGGCATGGAATGCAAAACCGTTACCGCCTATTGGAACCTTTTGGCTTCTTTAGTATCGTAGTAGTTTTTTAAATTATATGTTAATACAACAATCTGTCACTCATATACTCGCCAGACTGTCAAAAACCATTTCTTGATATATCGCAGTACAAACAATTCAGTTTCACTTCAAGGACACTGCATAAGCTCTCTCAAGAAAATGGGGAACGAAGCAACTGAACAGCTTTGAATAAAAGCAAAGAGTAGAGCCAAGTCATCAACGTGTGTGTAATCTGTTTATGAAGAATTATTGCCAGCTAGAAGAGAATCAGCTGCAGAATCCAAGTCATGCGGGAAAAACACCCTGCAAAGCAATATTTTCCTTGGAGCTTCATAATATATGATAAATAACCAACACACAAGATGGGATTGAATATTCATATTTATCGTTTTTATTAACCGGGTTTACCTTTCTTTTTTCCCAACAAAAAAATAGGATTAATGATTCTACAAGTGATCACTTCCATCAGTAATGGACAACTCCAGAGACAAGCTATGTTACCTGCAAGTGTTGTTGTACAATGTTCTACTTAGGTTACCCATGTCATTGATTCCTTTACAGCCAGCAACCACCTCAAGAACTTGCCTGGAATATTACAGTCAATCAAAAATATTTCTAGGATAGTCTTTTAGAAGAAAATGGTAGCATAAAATTAACAATCATATCCAGGATTTAAATTTGTGCAAATTTGAATACTCCTAACTACATTAATATCAAATAAGAAGATATTTGTTGAAGCAACAGTACCAAATTGATAAGCAAAAGTGCAAAACCACCCCAATTACCTAACTAAACAAGGTTCATTGCGGCCTTTGACAATGTTCTCTTGATCATACTTCTCTTTCTTCTTAGAAGGCCATTTAGAGTTAACAAAACCAACTCCGGCATGAGTATTCTTGATTTCACAGTATGGAGAATCTGTCTCAATCATCATTCTCTCAACAGGAATACCCTTGACAACATCAAGGTTCTCAGTTGTCTTCAGAGAGCACCCATTTATACCTGTCAGAGTACCAAACAATGTATATCATTCATGGGATTTAAATGGAATGTTAGTATTCAATCATGATAATCCGATAATCAGAAGTAAAAGATTAAGCAAGTCAACTAACAAGGGAATAGATATTCAAAAGCACCTAGATCCTCAAATACACAGTCCATGCATACAAGCACACAATTCATATGTCTATCTTTGTCTTTTTTTTTATATTAAAACACCAAAAACAACTATGAACTCAAAGCTTTCCTAAAGTATGTTCATATTTTTATCTCAAGGAGATTGCAATTAGCACAATATATTTTCTAGAAGGCAAAGCCTAAAATTAGACATACCAGGGTGCCTTAAACGAGGTTAGCAAATATAGTAATGCTTGAAAAGATGGATTTACCAATGTACATTTTATCAAATGAGAGAAGCTTAGTGCAATCATCCATACTACCAGTAAATGAATGGGTGACTCCAGCAGAGAACCTGTCATAAAAGTAGAAACAATTAGTCCATTTCACGTCCCAAAGTGGTTATGCCATCAATAACAAGCAATGAAACAAATGCAATCTTATGTTAGTATTTATGGGTGTGTATATCAGACATGAGGAGACATGAGATCCAAATGATCTCAAGGCTATTTATTTCTTATTTGCAAGTAACTTTTGTATTTTATGCGCCGACAAGGCCTCAAGGTAATTTTTGTAACCCTTCAAGGGATGGGTTAAGAGTTTGAAAAGAATCACAAGTATCTTCAAATAAACATACCCAGTGCAACTTGTTCCAAAGGATGTTGAACATTTCATATAATTTTTCCCTCAATCCCCAAACTTGAAGGCGTAAACAGCATAGTTAAGGTTGGCAACAATACTTTCTAACTCTTATGATTAATAAAATGATAGGCTAAAAAGAAGCACATCAAACAGTATTATTTGAATATTTACGATTTCAAAATAGTGAGATCCAGCAATCACCTACCTGTCCTTATTTTTCTCAACTAATTCACAGAAATCTGCAGCTGCTGCTCGCATGTGCAAAAACATAGGCAATTTTGTGATGTATGCCAATTCAAACTGCTTCTCAAAATACCTAGCATTCACAAAAAAAGAAGATAATTCATTAATAATTTGATTTTAATATATTATAAAATCAAAAAACAGGAAGTGAGGGGGGAAAATTACTAAAGTGACGTGTAGCAATAGATAAACTGTGCATACTTCTTTTGAATCTCTGCTGGGCAAAAATGAAGCCGGTCATAGTCTAATCCACATTCTCCAACTGCAACCACCTTCCATATGAAACAGAGAAAGAAGAATGCAAAGTTATTAATAAATGTTTACTTGGACAGTAGTTTCAGACCTAGATAAAAAGTTCTGGAACTATATGAATAACAACTTACACGGTGACATGTTTAGAAGTGAATAATACAATTAAGAATTCAAGATTCAGAACTAGGTGGAACAGACATGCACATCTAGTTAAAATTAAGATATGTTTAGTAATTGTCTTGCTTGTTAGAGTTTAAGCACAATGTTGTCAAATAGCAGTTATAACATAATAGAATTTGAACAAATAGTTATTTTTCCGCAGTATGTTATTTAATATAAAGTGTAAAATAGCGGCTATAGCGACGCTATGACATTGTAATCAAACAGAATTTGAAAAATCACAATTTGTCGTGATCAGCGATTGACAAAATGGTTTAACCATACCTTCCCTTTCTGAATTCCCTCTTGAGCCAATGACAAAAGATCCTGAAAATGCTGTTCTGGATCTCCACTCTCAAATTCCTAAATCAAAACACCAAGTCACATTTACAAACTCTTGGATAAAAAAAAAAAAAAAGAAAGAAAAACTGCAGTTAAAAAACAAAAGGAGAAAAAAGGAGATCAACCTTGCAACGTGTTGGATGCACACCAACAGTGCAGAAAAGTCTTCCTATGATCAATCAATCAAACTTCAAATTATCATTAAAATCAGTGGAAACTAGAAAGCCATAAATGGATAAAAGAGTAAACATTAATTTTGGTGCTCAAATGTGTGAAGCATTGTCCCAATAATCATTGAATGTATCAAAATGACAAACCATCTGTTTCAGCAATGGCAAGAGCTTCCCTTGATTCTTCAAGTGATCCACCAGTTACCTACATACAACATAAAGAGAACACGCAATTAATCATCTATGCCTGAATAAACTTAATTAATGAATGATTAAATCAGACATGAAAAGCGGTAAAGGTAATTAATACAATGATTCGGTGAACGCCAGCAGCCCAAGCCCTGTTCAAAACGGTTGGTATATCTGCAACGTGACATTGCTTTCCATTGTAAATTCCCTTAAACATTCCATCTGCACTGATTTTGAATATTAGAGAGAGATAATTGTTATTTTTATTGAAACACGAACAAAGTGTTTGATAAAATGCCTGACCTGTGAAGTTAACAGCTATATCTGCATATGTTGAAATTATGAGTTAATAACAGAGAATGAAGCTTAATATTGTGAATTGAATGTGTCTTTTACTTTTATTGCTTACCTATCATCCGAATAGCTGCCATGTCTGCTTCGTTACCTTGCCACACCTCACTCACTCTATGACAAAAAGGAAAGTACCGATTGAATCAATACAGAGAAGAAGTGAATAATGCACGACTTAAAGATATGCTAAACTTTCGGCATATTGCTACCACCACCCTAACTATTTTACTATCCACACCCCTGTTCACTACACACTACAAAAACAAGATATCAAAAAGATACACATTTCATATATCAATTTCATATACTATATTACGTGTTATTATTTTCAAAAAATAATAAAATAGTAAGAAAAAACAAATTCATTTAGATTATTTGACATCTATAAATAATTTTCTGTCTCAAAAATGTCTCAACTAGATATATAAAGGGAAAATTACATCACTTCTTTTAACTAATTTAAAGTTCATGTCATTTATTTTATTTTTTATATTAAATTAGTTATTTATATTAAAAATATTGAATAAATTTGTGAAAATTATCATTTAATGATATAATATAAAAATGTTTTACTCATAAAAAAATTATGTAAAATGTTTCGTCGGCATCGCAATTAGATTTTCATTGTCTTCTATAAACACAAAATCACAATTAGATAAATTATTAACGTGACACGGAAGAAAAAAATCCTTGTTTGAAACTTTGAAATAATTTTTTATTTAGTAAAAACTTTGAATTAATTTAAAGAATCCCAAATCACATTCCAAAATTACAACACATTTATTTTGACCTCGAGGCACATGCCTAGTGTATTGTTTGCTTTAAATATTGTACCAAAAAACGCATACGTAAATTGAAGATTTAGAGTTACATGTTATTTATAATGAATTACTTTTAGTCTTGGAACACAACATCAAAATTGTATATCACCCCTCAAATTTTACAAATCACTGCATCATACTCAAGAGAGTAACAAATAATGATAAACAAACACTGGTACATTATTCTTTCAGTATTGACTTGAGATGTTATAATGAAATGCCTTCGATTTATAAATACTCCCTCTCGTGTTATTATAAGAAGAAAAAATTAGTGAAATGCAATTACTTTTTTAATTTTCATGTACAACACAACACAAGTTAAATTTATTACCCAATTCGCTCAAACTTCTTTTTTTTTTTTTTTTTTTTTGTTCAGGTTTCTGAACATTAATTTTGCCAACTTCTTTATGTTTTTGAAATAGATGTTAATGAAATATAAAAATTAATTTACAAAGTAATTTTGGTAGGTATTTAGAACATTCTAAAACTTATTTTTCAGAATACTTTAATTGCGCTTTGAAAATTAGTTTTCAGAACTAAATTACGGTTTGGAAACTAGAGGCATTTTTTGCCAAGTGTAGTTTACGTACGTCTAATGGTATGATCTGTTGACTTAATCGTATATTTGTGAAACAAATCAGCTGCTAACTCCACTCAAATAATATATCCCTTTTCAATCGTTCTGTATTTTTAATTAATTAAAAAAAAAAAAAAAAACTTTGAGAACTCCCATATTACAACAAACAGATCTCATTTAAAATAATTGAAAGTTGTTTAATGAACTTCGGCATACTAGTCATACCATACGTCCTAATTGAGGTCCCGTCAGTTGATTCTAGAAACCAAGCATCTAAAAAATCTTTCAACAAATTTTCTTTGGTGGACAAGTCTTCAAATGTACATCAATGACCAAAACTATATATAATAAAACAATATACACTAAATAATATATATATATATATATATATGATAGACATGCTTTGACTTGGGTAGCGAGTTTTGAATGATGTTTGATTCATCACATGCGATAGACCTTCACAATAGCCAACATATGAGAAATGATTTTTCTACAACTAAATTCATACCTTTAAAAATGTGTGCAATCAATCATCTTTAGGTTCTTCATCTGATTTTATTTATATAAAAATAAATCAATAAAAAATTAATATATTTAATTTAATTTTTAAATTGAATACATCACTTTTACTTGTTAATAATGTCAGAGAAAATATACAATTAATAAATATACAAGGTGTAATACTCATTAATCACATAACTTCATTATTAATTTCAAATTTCAACATAATTAAGTTTAACCACATTTTTAGGTGTTTAACTTCGTAAAAATTTGAACATTTTAAAATTATAGATAATTGTGTTTAAATTTGTAGTTAATTAACATCAATGAGTTTTGACACATTCATTAATTATATATCGAATATAATTAACTAATATTTGAAATGTGTTAATTACTTACAAATTTGTGGCAGAATTCATCAAATTTTAGTTATGTTTGAAATTAATTTTTGAAAACAATAGGGAGAATAATAACCAAAGCTATAATGAGGAGGAGTAACATGGCAAAACAGGTGCATTTACGGGTATTCTTTTGATGGTTGTTAGCAACATGCAATTGTTGAATCCCACTCCTAACATACGAATTAGCTCTCATCATTTGGCTCTCAATGTCATTCAACTCTTCACCTTGTGCTTCAACCAAAACAGCCATGTCCAAAAACACTTGGTGCAACTCTTTTAGATTTCTCTCAATCTCTTTCACCGCACCATGCCTCTCCTCAATCTCTTGGATTGTCTCCATTACTGTTGCTCTACCTTGCTCTTGGATTGCCTTTTGTAAGAATGTTTCGCTCTCACCTGGATCCACCATGCATACATACATTATAACTCAATCCAAAAGTGAATCATTATTTCTTTTTATCGCCTACAACATTTCACATATTCCAAAATCTATTAAGAGGTAAATCGTAAACGAGTGTGCCATGTTGAATACTTAAACTTTTAGTTTGGTTTAAGAAAAAAATAAATAAATTGTGTGAGTTTAGCTCAAAGTTTGGAGTTAACTTGGTAGTAAAGTTTTTCTTATTTATATAAACTAGTTAACTAAGTGGGATATTGATTGATAAATTATTTATATTTTATTTATTTATTTATAATTATGCACATTTTTTTAGTCTTGAGTACAGAAGAAAAAAAATTAGCGTGAGGTTAGCTCAATCTCTAGGGTTGTCTCCATTATTTTTTAATTTTAGTATATATAAAATAAGCATATATTAAAATTTTCCATTAATTATTACAAAATATTTCATGTACATCAAATGTTTTCTATACTTGATTAATCACATAAAAAGTTGTAGTTAATTAAGTTGAATGAATAGTTAATTAAAATGACATTTTAAAATAGGATTTAATCATATAATTGAATTAACTACAATTTAAAAAAAAAAATAGGCGTATGAATAAATATTATTATG